>CASHTH010002525.1:0-28372 GCA_030341885.1 Geodia barretti | reverse complement strand
CGGCACACCTCCTGCCCTGGTGGACAGCCAGTACTCTCCGTGCATGTTCCTGCCTTCCCCTGCTGAAAAGCCACCAGCGACCACACTTTGGGACGCACCGTTCTCCTGAGACACAGGGATCAGAGGGACAAGGGGGATATGAGAGTTAAGAGACTGTGCCATCAATATTCCTTCTCAATTGTAAAGCGGAAGTGTTTTACAGCTTCATGGTCCTTGTTCTCAGCCTTTCGCCACTCTATGTTATTCAGGTGCATTTTGCCTGCTTATCTATATGGGAAACGAGAGGGGGGATCATGCTGCGTAGCACAATTCAAGCATGTATCGATGTGAGTGTAAAAGTTTTTCTAAGCCTAATCCAGGAGTACGGCATGGCAATGGCAAACTCACATACATTAGTGTAGAGTCTTTTGGAGAGTGTGCATAGAAGAAGTCTCCTCCTTCAAACTCATCATTGAGTACAGCATGGCAAACTGGGGTGTGGGAGGGTGGGGGGGGGGGGGGGGATTTGACCAAATTGGAACTGCTTGACAGTACTTACACTGGGGAACTGAGGAGAAGTATGGAGAGTTGCATGTGTCTGTTAACGCTTCCGGTTGATAGTTTCAGTGGTATTATTTTAAATTGGTCATGATAATGAGGACCTTTTGGGGTGGGGTCGCCTTTCTCCTCGTGGTAAAAGCCCATCACATGATGTTATTGGTCAGCCATCCAAATCAATTCCTCGCACCCCTTGCTCTCTACGGGGGCTCCTGTTCTTTTCCCCATCCCTTCCCTCCCTCCACTGACCGTTAGTCTCTCCAGGTGTAGGCAGGAGGGACTTTGGCACATTCTCATGGCCTCGTTCGATGCAGTTATCGAGAGTGGACTGGATGACTCAATCTCTCCTCTCCACCACTGAAGGGAGTGGTTTGTGTGGTGTTCATTAGCCATTACCACAGATAACATTATATGCTGTTCGATGTAGATGTAGGGCCCGATGTACGGTACAGGCAGATAGTATTTTGAAAATCCAGCATAAAGACGATAAGTACCACTCCGGTAGCGAAGTACCACATTAAGCATTTGTTTTTCCTTAAACATATATACTAGAGTGTGCTTTTGGAAACATTTCACTAATTATTGCGGCATCAGGGTTCAGTTTTCAAGCTACCTTAAAGCACTCCTATCATAGAGGTGCAAAAAAGCCAGATTCATTAGGTTTGTCCCGACAATGGATTAAGGTGGGTGTTGCATCCATCTTTGGCAGTGCGACACTACGTGGGTGTAGGAGACAAAATAGAGTGGATTTGGAATTGAATTCCTTTGGCTATTGCATTCGAGTACCACTCCCTGCTGGCATGACATACAGTTGAAGACAGCTCTGGAACAAACCTCTCCCCTTGGATTTCCTGTGGTATTGTAGTAACATATGTAACTGCATGAAGGAAAAATAGGGTGTTCGCGCACAATTATAATGTGTCCCGTGGTACGCGGTAGCCTACACGGGCGGAAGGAATCCGCTTACGTAGAGCCGGCAATGCGGCTTGCGCGTAATTCTCTCCTCCCTCCGCGCAGTTCTGGTGTGGTTAATCCTCACCATATCACCATGCAATTCTCTATTCGTTTTCTGACTTTGTCCCTGTGTTCATGCCCACCCCTATTGTTACTTATTGAGGCGCTCACCTAGCTCCACGAGAGACACGAGTATTGATGGGAAGGTACAACGATAGTGGTAAAGTTTAGTGGAAGGATGAAATGTGCTACTGGCAATCAGACCCAGTCAGAGGAAAACTGACTGGTGATTATGTATGTTGTCACCACGGCCACAAAAAATGAGTGAGTTGGGCGCGTGCACAGTGGAACAGTCAGCAATGCCTGTGAGTACTCCTGAGTCAGAGAGAGGCTCAGATTTGCTCACGCTGATTGCGTATAGTGGAACACATCCCTGCCACAAACAGCAGATCGAAGCTAGTGATACGTTTATCAAGAATAGAGGGCGACGTGCTACAACACAGAGAAACGGCATAGACCCAGACTAGAACAGCTCCGAAGGCAGACATCGCTGCAAGAGTCCAGCAACAAGACCCGTGTGGTAACCTGGACCCTGCAGGCTGTATGCCTGTTATATTGTAAACCCTAGACATGTGTGCAGTCGTCATGGTGTTGCATAACCCGTCATGTATGCATTGTCAGACCGCCCATAAATGTGCATGAGTTGTACTGTCATGATGATTTTGTGTTGTGTGCGAGACCCAATGACCGGCCCCTCGCAACATCTCGGGTTAGCGCATAACAACACGCGCCTTCATTTCTACTCAGGAATGAGAGCAGAGAATTGCCGCCAACTCAGAGAGGCATGCCCGCCGTAAATAGGGAGGAGTTGAGAGCAGAACAGGAGAGAGGCTCCTTCTTCAGTTCCCACGAAAGAATGAATCTGTAGTTTTTTTGAAATATCCTACAAACCCAGAACCTTTCACACGTACAATGCAGATGCAGTTTAGTTCGCTCCGGCATGCCAAAATTGATGCATTTTGCTTTAACACAGCTGAGGTTGGCAGAGACAAGGGGCACCAGACCTATCCCCAGCCAAAAGGCTTCCCAGTGGCCACTGGTTAGTAAGATGGCATGGCTACAGTGATCCAGTCGCTGTTTGGCCTGTTTGGAAGGGTTTCGCCTTGGCATCGTCTAGTCAGACTATTACGCAAACAGTCCTACAGCTTGGGCAGCACAGTTACAACTACTCATGACCCTACAGCTAGGAGAGTAGTTAGACATCCCTCTAACAGTCCTCAGCTAGGTAGTATAGTCTGACAGCAGTGCCCCAGCGGGGTTGCCTATGCCTCATGTCATGGCCAAAAAGTGTTTAAAAGGATCAGTTTGGTTATCAGCGTGCGCAGGCTCCAAGGGTCCCACTAAGGCACTAACCCTCTCTTACTATAAAGGTATAGATCCGCCATGGAAGAGCATGCAAACTTTTCATTTATCGTTTCTACACGTGGTTTGCATTTAGGTCTTAGCTTAGTTTTTGGTTTTGTCAAGAGCTCATATAACAAAACCATAATTATGTAGTAAGACATCACTCGTCATTGCCATGCACGAAGCACATGTACTACATAGTATACAACCTTGGCTGCATCAAGAATGTTGAGTCCTTCAAGAGCTCGTTGTAATGTGGGGGGCCTTGGTTGGTAGCCATCTCCCTCCTTACAGTGCTCAATTGTTATAAATGAACCTGATTAAGTATATACAACATTTCAGTAAACTTCATACATCGTCCATTTCCAAAGCACTATTTATAAATATCCAACCATGCACTTGAAGCTATACCCGACTTTGTTGCTGAGTGCTCCCGTCATCATAGAATTTTCCTAAACTGGCTTTCGATGTACACAGATATGGTGCGAGAGAACTACGAACTCAGCCACGGCAACATTTTCTGCTAACTGGAGAGCTACACAGGCCACAGGGACCTTCTACCACTGTTTCTTTATTCTTACTGACTATTTCATGTTGGCAAAACGTTCAAGTTTACAGTAATAATTATCGGTATAATGACGATATCCTACCTTGGCCAATTCTAGTAGTTGTCACACTGGTCTCGAGATAAAACATTGTCTGCCAGCATACGTCTGGGTCAGTTGTGAACCTCACTATTTCAGGCTGGGGCAAGGAGAGAAGGGATGGAAAATCATGACAGAACACAAAGACTGGACTTCTCCCTGTCTCTCCTCCCCAAACTGCTCCAGATGACCTGACAACTCATCAAGGACATGCATGAAGGAATGCTCCAGATCCCTGGACTCTACCAGTGGCTGTACATCCTGTGCAACATGGCAGTGTAAGATGCGAATAAACTTTGTGAACCACAATGCACACTACACTTTTAAAAATGCAACATGCACACAGACCGCCTGCATTACCGTGAGTTACTGACCACAACTGTGCAACCAAATGAGACCCTCGGTGTTGGCTTGAGAGCATGGATGGCGCATGATACATGGAGGTGTGCGAGTCATCATTTCTCTATATCTACATGAATGCCATACACAATCCAAGAATTAGGCCCTTATCTGCAGGTGTTTCCATTTACTTGTGTGTCTGTGCATGCTGCGTGTACCTAGTCACAAGAGAAACTATGTGGGAAAAGGTAGTCGAGCGCAACAGTGCATATAAGATGTTTAGAGTGGCACCCTCCCTTCTGAGTAGCATCATAACTTTCTCAGAGTCAGGTGAGTAACCATCCACCAAGGGAGTGATCGTAACTAAACATTAGCGTAGCAACCCACTAGTCTCATAGATACACACCAACTATAATATAGTGCATACATTTACTGGTTACTGAAAAATGAGAAGATTTAACTGTAACAATGATTATCTCACTGACTGTAGGTATGAAAATCTACTCTTTCTTCACAGCTCATTCTCTGGAGAGAGACCCAGTGATGATGGAGAAATCCACACGATTTTCAATGTTGTGTAGAAGTAGAATACTGTGTGCAAAAAAATTCTACTATGTATCTATTACAAATACACATATGTATGTACCTGTAAGTAGAACAGAACGTGACCAATCACCACCAAAACTCCTCCAAATAAAAAGCTGTGCACACATTGTGAATGTGCACATTACTACACATTCTGTTGTATTGAGAGCTTACTGCACCTTTCGGAGAGCGGTTATCAGTACTGGTGTAATGAAAAGCACTGAAGTGCAAACCCTCGGCGAACTGCGCATGGGTAGGGCTATAATATCGTTTACGCGTGGTCTCCCGCTAGTAGCTATTGGAGAGTCTGACACGGGCTAGCTACAGTAGCAGATAGCATGCGGGAGTCGTAACGTGGTAACAGATAGACAGACAGACGGACGGAATGACAAACCAAACCAAGTACTGTAACCCTCGCTGCGCATGCGTGCCGAGGGTTAATCATTCGTGAATAACTGTTCAACAAAGGAGCGATCTTAAAAACATGTTTAGTGCCACAACACAGCCCCAACAGCCTCGTTCAAATAAAAGTGACCACACAAACTGAATAGATCACAAAATCACTTGTCACCGAAAGAAAAAATGGGAGCTGTTCTAAAGGTTATACTGCAAGCTACACTAGCTGTAATGATGATCTGTTCGCTGACTGCAGGTATGACTATAATAGTTACTTAAAGGGAATGCAGTAGTATGTAAGGGCTAAATTTTGATGCTACTAAAGCTAGAGCTAAACAATAGGCAAAGATGCAATTACCGTTTCTTTTTCGCTAACTAAATTGACAAGCAATATCTTTACTTCTCACTCTATAAACAGCCCATTCTCTGGAGAAAGACCCAAGCAATACTAGTGGTGATGGAGAAACCCACACCTGTCCACAAGTGGAGCCCCTGAGAGGAAGAGACGGCAGAGACGGGAGAGATGGTGTGAGGGGAGAGCCAGGAGCCCAGGGACCAAAGGGAGACAGAGGTCTGCCTGGTCTTCCAGGAGAACAGGGTCCACAAGGTCCTGAGGGTCAGAACGGCAGTGATGGTGGGAAGGGAGAGAGAGGAGCAAAGGGAGACAGAGGAGAGGCCGGATTACAAGGTCCTCAAGGTTTGCCTGGTGAACAGGGTCCAGCAACAGGAGGAGGAACAGTCTACACTCGCTGGGGGAGGACCTCATGTCCCTCGGACCAGGGAACAACACTAGTCTACTCTGGAAGAGCTGGGGGGTCTACCTGGAGTACTAAAGGAGGAGCAGCTAACCTCATCTGTCTGCCAGATGATCCTGAGTACTCACTGTATGCAGCTGGAGTTCAGAATAATAGTCCCCTCACGGGAGCACAGTACAGAGCCTTAGGCCAGCCATTTCAAACTAAACATGCCCATAACATACCGTGTGCAGTTTGTTGTACCTCCATCAGAAGTAAACTACTAGTGATACCTGCCAAACTGAGCTGCCCTACCAACTGGACAATAGAGTACAATGGATACCTCATGGCAGGTCGTCAAAGTGATGATATACACACCCTATTTGAGTGCATCGATGGTCAACCAGAGTCTGTTCCTGGACTGAATGGAGATGACGGTGGAAATGCTCAGTACTATCACATGGAGGCAACCTGCAATAGTCTTAATTGTCCTCCTTATGATAATGAGAAGGAGGTGACATGTGTTGTCTGCACTCAGTGATGAAATGAACACTGAGCTAGTGACTAAAACTGTAGCATAAACATAATAAACTTGAAGGTAGATTTTTGGTGAACATGTAACTTGACAACATATTGCAGCACTTATAGAGACTCCAACCATATTTACGGCTCTATCCAAAGGTTACGAATAATTACTTTTCTTCCTAGGTGTGTTACAATCATTTCTGGCACACATGAACTAAATCGCAAACTATAGGCATACTAGAAAGGCACCCGTGTGAGTACAATACACACCTATTAAGCACTCACGGGTTAGTACTGCAACATGATGGGCTGAGCTATGCTACTTGTTTGTTGATTCAGTAGGACATTTATGTTATAGCCGGTGGTCTACTGGTTGTACACTGAGTGTAGTCAGCTTTATTGGGCACAAGGACAGAGGTTGCCTACAGGTTGTACACTGAGTGTAGTGAGCTTTGATAGGACACAAGGACAGAGGTGGTCTACTGGTTGTACACTGAGTGTAGTCAGTTTTGATAGGGCACAAGGACAGAGGTGGTCTACTGGTTGTACACTGAGTGTAGTCAGCTTTGATAGGGCACAAGGACAGAGGTGGTCTACTGGTTGTACACTGAGTGTATAGTCAGCTTTGATAGGGCACAAGGACAGAGGTGGTCTACCGGTTGTACACTGAGTGTAGTCAGCTTTGATAGGGCACAAGGACAGAGGTGGTCTACTGGTTGTACACTGAGTGTAGTCAGCTTTGATAGGGCACAAGGACAGAGGTGGTCTACCGGTTGTACACTGAGTGTAGTCAGCTTTGATAGGGCACAAGGACAGAGGTGGTCTACCGGTTGTACACTGAGTGTAGTCAGCTTTGATAGGGCACAAGGACAGAGGTGGTCTACCGGTTGTACACTGAGTGTAGTCAGCTTTGATAGGGCACAAGGACAGAGGTGGTCTACCGGTTGTACACTGAGTGTAGTCAGCTTTGATAGGGCACAAGGACAGAGGTGGTCTACCTTGTACACTGAGTGTATAGTCCGCTTTGATAGGGCACAAGGACAGAGGTGGTCTACCGGTTGTACACTGAGTGTATAGTCAGCTTTGATAGGGCACAAGGACAGAGCGGAGTGTCTATCAAAACTGAAGCCACAGGTATGCAACCCAGAAAACCACAGCCATCATATAATATGGTTGTATAATTACATCCAGCTATAAGGCTCTGACAAATAAGATTCCACAAAAGCTTCAAAATACTTCTTAGTGCACACCACTCGTATGCAACAAACAGCGGTGATGGATATTCATGGTTATTCCTCGAGAGTTCAACGTACAGATATAATTATCAAAGCAACAGTTCTTTTACCTCACACAGGTACTATGTCCCGTTAGCCTAGCTTGCTTTTGTTACCCACCTTACCAAGTGCTCTCGAATGCAGCCTGTTGCAAGACTGTAAGCTAAGCTGACGATCACCGGATGCTCTTCCTGTTCGAGATCATCGGGAAGCAGCTTGCGCTAGTGTTCACGGACCTTGTACCTAGAGGTGAATATCCCTTCATTCACTTGAACTAAACCATAGTCATTATACGATATTGTTGCAAGATAAGCAGCACACAAGAGCCGTAAAACACCTACGTATGTACGTAACTGCATTCCACCATGGCAATTTCCTAACCTGTCGTTTAGGCAAGTAAGTTGACATACAGCTAAAGTATGGGGAAATCGATGGCCACTCTATGATATCACTAACGTAGACTCAGCTGGAAGGGCTCCTCCCATCTACACTGACTGGAATTCCTTTGATCTCACATTTGTCATCATACAAATTTTTGCACTCCACTGCAACTTTCACAGTCAACAAAACTATTGGAATCCGGTTTAGGTAAGCCAGTGGGTCCACTTGATTTTGAATTTTAATAATGAAGGCAGTGTCGTGTTGAATCTGGTGGTACCTCAGTTTTGACCAGATTGTTACACACAGTGACAAAAAGCATATCTCATCCATGTCGCACGTGTTTAGGCTGCGGGACACTCCCACGGCATGAGGCATGATGCTGGGGTAGCATCTGGGAGCCCCTATGCTGCAATTAGGGGCGAGTCCCCCCTTTTGAAAGGGTTATCGAGTACACCGACATCGCTTTCTCATGCTCATTTTGTGCCAAAACACCAGGCGTGTGCTCCCTGGTACCTGGTTAGACAAGTGGTTGACAACAACTTATGCAAGAATGCAACTATCGAAACATTCAATTAAACAGTTTTTTCTTGGACAGAGTTAATAGAAGAAAGCATGTGTAGGAATGCCAGGATTGCAATTTGTGAATAGCGCGCTCCATTTACTATATACAAATATATCTCGAAGTTAAACAACATCATGATTTTTGCTAGCGACGAAAATGGCCATTCTAAAGGTTCAATTGCAAGCTACACTAGCTGTGATGATGATCTGCTCACTGACTGCAGGTATGACAATGCAGCTACTGCCGGCAATATCTTTAATTCTCTATAAACAGTCCGTTCTCTGGAGAGAGACCCAAGCAATACTAGTGGTGATGGAGAAACCCACACCTGTCCACAAGTGGAGCTCCTGAGAGGAAGAGACGGCAGAGATGGGAGAGATGGTGTGAGGGGAGAGCCAGGAACTCAGGGACCAAAGGGAGACAGAGGTCTGCCTGGTCTTCCAGGAGAACAGGGTCCACATGGTCCAGAGGGTCAACATGGAAGAGATGGTGGGAAGGGAGAGAGAGGAGCAAAGGGAGACAGAGGAGAGCCCGGATTGCCAGGAGACACGGGAGAGAGGGGAATGCCAGGTTTTCGGGGACCTCCCGGAATATCTGGTCCCCGGGGGCCAGTGGGAGACAAGGGTAGTCGTGGTTCCCCTGGACCTGCTGGTTCTCAAGGAGAACCTGGTCCACAGGGTCCAGCAACTGGAGGAGGAACTGTCTACACTCGCTGGGGGAGGACCTCCTGTCCCTCTGACCAGGGAACAACACTAGTCTACTCTGGAAGAGCTGGGGGGTCTTACTACCACCATCATGGAGGTGCAGCCAATCTTCTCTGTCTGCCAGATGATCCTGAGTACTCCCGTTATGAGGGTGGAGTAGGGGAGCACAGTATCGAGCCAATACAAACCAGCCATTTGGAGGGAATGACAACCACAACATACCATGTGCAGTTTGTTGCACCTCCATCAGAAGTAAACTACTAGTGATACCTGCCAAACTGAGCTGCCCCACCAACTGGACCACAGAATACAATGGATACCTCATGGCAGCACGTGACATCTACAATGGTCGTACACTGTTTCAATGTATTGATGATCAACCAGAGTCTGTTCCTGGACTGAATGCACATGATACCAACAATGCCATTTACTATCATGTGGAGGCAACTTGCAACAGCCTCAGTTGTCCTCCTTACAACAGTGAGAAGGAGGTGACATGTGTTGTCTGCACTCAATGAAGAAGTAGAGAAGAAACAAGGACAATAATGGTAGTATTAGCACAACTTTCGTACAATGTAAACTTTTGTTCACTGCAATTAGCAGAAGCTATAACCAGACATTCAGGGTTTTGTATGATGGACCTGTAGTGTCGTTATGCCACAATGTGTTTTGTTGCCACATGTAAAATCACAAAATCGCAAAATGTACTGATGCGCAAATCACACCGAAATTACACTACTTTCTGAGTTACACATATTTGTTTTTCGGGTCTTATGATAATGTTAGACCAACACAAGACAAGACAAACAAGTTCTCAGAGTTTTTTCTGGGATGCTCATCAAAAGTCACCTCCAAAGTGTATGTACGTAGTTAGTGATATACAACTACGTGCAGGATCGCGTGGACATGACCAACCCATGTTCAGTTTGGACGGTGGGCACGACCATACACTACTAAGTTCGATTAAAGAAAGATGGTAGAAGTTTAGAAGAAGGCTGACTGACTTTTTGGCTAGACTACTACTATTATTGGGAGCGGGAGAAAGCAAAACTAGTTGTCTATTTGACTAATAATTTATATCTTTGTGACCCGCATTGCCGCAGGCACTGCCGCACTGCACATCATTCCAATTTAAGGCGGCAATTCTACACACATTCTCTAAACGTGTTTGCTGCACGCAAGATACTTATGGAGCGTGACTCATCAGGCAGTGCGGGGGCGACGACTAGCGAGAGACAGAACTTGCAGGAGGCAGCGTCGTGCTTCCGAAAGAAGCCAAGTACAGAAAAAATGCCTTTCGCGCCGCTGATGCATGCAAGAGAGGCACGCATCCAGAAGCAGAGGACAGCTATGTGAAAAGCATTGATCCTCCTGTGCATGCCCACCCATGACTGCATATGTGTAGTTTGGTCACTCCCGACTCGCCATAATACTAAGTCACATGTAGCCTTCAGAAAGACAGTATATAATTCACCCTTACAGGGCTCATGCTGTCCTGTCTGGGCACTGCAACATATTTGTTAGACATCCCTAGCAACAAACATGTACAGAACCCACCTTACATTGCGCAGGATAGTATGTAATGCTTATAAAACTCCTCAGTACGTAGCTTCATACATGTCGGTTGCTTAGGGATATCCAACAAATATATACTTACAAACACACATAGCTACATATACACTTACAAACACACCATTACAGCACCATACATATGTTTATATGCAGTACCCTTTCTACAAAATCTATACCACATGTACAGCTATTTCAATAAAAGTGCACCAATACTCACATACCTCTCATGGAATGAAGTCCTTGCGAGTGACTCCATGTTGCTGTCGGTAGAAGACAGACGTTTTTCTTGGCCACATCACTGTGGGGTTCCAACTGTAGCTGTGTGGCCCATGCCTGGATGGCTGGTAGACCTGTATTCACTGCAGACATTTATTTCAACTTAATAGAAGAAGATATAGGGACAAGAAACATATATTGAAATCCGCAGGGAAGCATGACATTGCGTATGGGGCAGTTGTATACCACAACATGGTAGCCATACTAGAGGCAGTGGAAATGGCTACTGGTTCCATGGGGCACTAGAGAGTCACACGTGTGTATACACAAACCATGATGCCAAAGCAGTACATTGTAACCCATTCCAGTGCTACAGACTGGTATAATGTTCGTGGAGCTCCGAGGGGGTCAAAAAGTGCTCTGTGTTAAACCGGACCCGTTTTGAGGGACCCTTCGTGGGCAACACCCCCTGCTGCCAAAACGCAACGTGCCAGCAGCTTGAAACGTGGTATATGTAGACTCCAATATGTAGAGGTGTATACAACCACTGGCACAGTCTTTGTGGGGAGACGCTCACTACTAGGTAGGAATGAGCCTGCTGAAACTTACCGGAAGTGTGGTTGCGTTATTTACTTAAGAAAGTGCGGTCACATACCGATTTTCACTCCGTACTTTGTGACTTGGCGGTACTAGTGACTCACACATGGGTGGTAGCGATCCTTGAGTTAGTAATGTACTAGACACCACACATGTGGTAGGGCCATACTTTGGAGGTAGTGGAAATGGCTACCTAATATCACTAGAGACTCACACATGTAGTAGCCATACTGGAGGTAGTGGAAGTAGCTGCCAAAGAAGTCCTCAGTCTTGTCAAACCTCAGTTCTCCCAGTTTGTGGATACACTGGCTCTGGCACTCCTTCAGTGTGATCATCTGGTGGATAACCGTCTGGGGACATAGAGAATTGGTGAGCATAGGCCTCAAAAGTTTACTGTGCATAGCTCGGTGCTGACCTTGACCAGCAGGAGTGGGGAGGGGACCTAGGCTCCAAACCACGAATGTCTGGGCAGGGTCAGCAGCACATACCAGTGGCAAAGCCTTGTGGGGATGAATCTCATTAGTTCAGAACCACAAGTGCTTCGCTCATGTCAGCCTTTATAAACTCGTGATGCCAGAGAGAGAAGTTGTGGTATGCTCTGCTGATGAGGGCCAACAAGCCCAAAACAGCTGTCCAGAGGTCCCCATCTTTTTCTCTTGGCATCACATGGTTTTTCTACATAGGATATTTCTTAAATGCATGACATAGAGCGAAAGTATAAAAAAACTCAGCAGCCTGTGTGGCTTACAGCTTGTCTACACACAAACTAGCCTTGTGTTTCTAGTTTTTAAGGCTAATAAAAAGCAAAAGGAATGGTTACCCTTACTGAGGTGACCGGATTCTCTGCATCCAAATTAAAACATCTTCAGTAAAAACTTGTGTAGGGTTGGGGTGGATAGCGATCAACCAAAATATCAGGACAAACAACAAGACTCTAGTCTTGAAAATACAACTTGCTGATTAAGCTCACAATGAGTGTATGAGCAGCAGACTTCGCACCCATACGAACTACGTGTATACCAACAGCACATACGCTGCCAGGCCCAGTATTCCCTACAGGCCAGTACAAAAGAACCTGAGCAAAGCCCATTCTGCGGCCAAGTCAGAGAGGACCATAGCACTCATCCCTGCACCGCTAGAGAGCCCTGGGCAGTTCCTGTAGAGAGGTCTCCATCACATACACCCGCTCCTGCCACTGGTTCCTATGGTAGAGCTCACTGCCCATGTAATACAGGTCTCACTAGCAGGAGGGGTGGGGAGGGGAGGGGAGGGAGGAGGGGAAAACAAAAGAGCAATAAAGACAGATGGGTGTATGAAAAATAAGGGGTAGGGAGGGGGTTGATAGCTGATACCTCTACCAAACCTAACAGCAGCAGTTTAAACCACAGTCAATGTCATGGCTGTTCCATCGGAGAGGGTAGCCATAAAAGTAAGAAATGGCCCTTAGATGAGAAGATATTAAATGGAATATTCTGATAGTAGTTCTGAAGGTTCAACTACTATATAGCCACCACTCTTGCTCTAACATCCTGACGAAAATAACTGTAGCCTTGGTCCTTCCCTCCACAGCTTATGCTTTTGAGGGTCAGACAAGGACATTTATACGGGCTTCACTGGGAAGCTTAAGTTAGAAAGAATATCACACCTTTTACTCCCTAATCTACATCCATAACACGATCAATACTTACGCCACAATAGGGATGGTTATAATGTGATTGTTTGTCATATTATCTAGTGAGGCACAAGTGAATTACAATGTCCACACTTGCAGCTGTATAATATGGTACAAAAGAGAAAAGAACAACACAATTTGAATCAGTGGTAGACAAAATCCCTATCATGAAACAGTCTTAATCTCGTGGAGAATCTCCTCAGCCATGGAGAAGGTAGCCTCCTTGTGGTTGGGGTCAAGGGTGAACCAGAGAGCCACGGCACACCTCCTGCCTTTGGTGACAGCCAGTACTCCGTGCATGTTCTTCTTCCCTGCTGAGAAGGCCACCAGACGACCACACTTTGGACTCACCGTCTCCTGTGGCACAGGGAGAGGGACAGGGGGAGATGGGAGTTAAAGAAGACTGTGCCAGCAATATTTATTTCCTCAATCATAGCTGAAGTGTTTTATAGCTATGGATGGCCTTGTTCTCAGGCCTTCACCACTGTATGTTATTCAATGCGCATTCTTCACTGCTAGAGCGGATGTGAAACGAGATCATGCTGTGGCAGCACAATTTATTATTGAAGCAGCATGTTTACAATGCATTATTATGACCATAAGCATGGATCTATGTGAGTAAAAGCTAAGCGTAATTCAGGAGTACAGCATGGCAATGGCAAACTCACATACCTCAGGTGAGAGGTCTTTTGTAGAGTGTGCATAGAAGAAGTCTCCTCCTTCAAACTCATCATTGAGGTACAGAATGGCACTGTGGAGGGAGGATTTTACCAGAATTACACTGGAAATGAGAGAAGTAACTGTTTTCAGGTTTGAGAGTTGCATGTGTCTGTTTAAGTTCCGAGTTAATAGTGTCCCGGTATTACATTAAAATAATGGTCATGACAATGAGGACAATCTTTTGTCCCTTCCATTTCTCCCTCGCCAAAGAGCCAATCACATGATGCTATGGTCAGCCAATCAAATTCTCACCACCCCCTCTCTCTACCTCCTGTTCTTTTCTTCCTTGCCCGCATCCCATCCCTCCCTCCACTGACCTGTAGTCTCTCCAGGTGTAGGCAGGAGGGACTTTGTCACATTCTCCAGTGGCCTCGTTCAGGATGCAGTTATCAGAGTGGACCGGATGACTCAGATCTCTCCTCTCCACCACTGCAGGGAGGAGGATGGTATGGTGGTCAGTGGCCATTACCAGACACACAGATACAGTATAATGCATTTTCGATAAACAAAATGAGAAGTTTTCAGTTTAACACATTCTGGAATGTAGGGCCCGATGTACGTTACAGACAGATAATATGTGGAAAAATCCAGCATTAAGACGATAAGTACCACTCCGGTAGCTAAGTACCACATTAAGCATATTATGTGTTTTCCACTGGAAAACTCATGCTGTTATGACGGTCCATTGGTTTTTACCTGCTACTATATACACAATCAGTGTACGTAGCTACCTGGCCAGCAACACAAAATGGTGCTGGGTCCACAGTGATGCAAAAATATTTTATTGTCCGTAAACAGATTTCGATCAGATTTTGAGGATGCAATCGCTTACCAGTATTAATTGACTATCCATTGCCCACTGTGGGGGTTCTCCCTTACAAATGTGTTAACCCTCCAGGCTGTGCCCTTGGAATTATCACCTTGTTCGCTCCCACTCGCAAATTACCTGTGCAGTTTTAACCCTTCTCCTACTAAAAGTCTAGATCCACCATGGATGGGGCATGCAAAATTCGGCTCCGGCATCATACAATTTCCTGACCTGGCTTTCGATGTACACAGATCTTGGTGCGAGAGAACTACGAACTCAGCCACGGCAACATTTTTCTGCTAACTGGAGAGCTACACAAGGCCACAGGGACTCGCTACCACTTCTACTTTAATTGCGTACTTCTTTTATGCATGTGTATTCTTGCTGTACTCCATTTCTTTCAAGGAACACTTATCGTTGAGCACGATTTTGCACCTCGAGACAACGTACGTCCTGCTAGTCTCAGACCAAACAGCATGCTGGCTTTGACATACAGTAGGTGTCGCAAAAAAGTACGCATTTCCGTTCTGTCTGCGGAACAGCCCATCCCGTTCTGTTTTCGTTTCCCTCCCGTTTACTTTGTGATCTGTTCCGTACCGTTGTGCCACGCCTGTTTCTTCGCGTCGTTTTCAGCGACTTTTCATGTGCTGCATGACGAATCTTCAACAAGTGTAGATTAGTATTTTGAAGGTGAAAACGACACAGTTACCCGTTGAAAGGCTGTTCTACGTAACGGAAACACGTACTTTATTATGACTGTAATTTCAGCATTTGCAATTTTACGGTAAAATGATGATATCCTACCTTGGCCAACTCCAGTAGTTTGTCACACTGGTCTTGAGATAAAACATTGTCTGCCAGCATACGGTCTGGGTCAGTTGTGAACCTCACTATTTCAGGCTGGGGCAAGGGAGAGAAGGGACGGAAAATCATGACACAACACAAAGACTGGACTACTGCTGGCAAAAAAATTTGCCCACTCACACACTGAAGTCTGATGTACACACCTTATTCCACTCTTGCCATTCCCATTCTTCTGTTTGTGGTATATTGGCAGGAGGATAGGCTAAGAAATCATTGTCCAGCTGTAATCATAAAGAGATAGACACAAGCACTATACTTTAATTCCCATTAACTATACCCGCCTTAGAGTGAAAATTATTGTGGCCACATTTTTGTGGTTTTGCATTTTGATAGTACTTTACAATACACTTTGTGCATGCAAATTAGTAAACCCCACAGAGATGTCACAGACTAGCCAATACAGCCACAGATATCTCATGAACGCATGGCTTTACGCAAGGCTCTGGGGCCATTGTGGTTCTAAACATGGGCATGGCTCTGCGCTGTGCATGCACACAGGTGAGTGCAACAACTCTTACGAGCATTAAATTTTGAGCTTTACACGAAACCATAGAAATAATTGCTGGTAACCGCACCTTAGAGTGAAAATGATTGCAGGCACATTTTGTGGTTTTGGGCATTTCGCTAGTACTGTTGTAAGGCCTAGGCAATATTTAAACTGTTGTTAAGATCAAATACATAGGCAATAATCAACATTAGCAGCAACAGGTTCTGACCAGTTCAGCATCGTCCTGTCCCTCCTCTCCTCCCTGTCTCACTTTCCCAAACTGCTCCAGATGACCTGACAACTCATCCAGGACATGCATGAAGGAATGCTCCAGATCCATGGACTCTATCAGTGGCTGTACATCCTGTGCAACATAGCAGTCCAACCAGTACACACCCTTGGCACATTTGCATGCGCAGTACCACTAATTAATGGGTGGGCTATGTGTTGTCAATTTACTCTTTGTTTGGCTAGCTACACTAGTAGATACATTGCAGCATGCGAGACTCAATACACACCCTCTGTTGCGACTTTGGTATGTAGAGCAAGTAGATAAGGTAAAGGTAAGCCAGTGCCGGTAGGCCACTATATAGTGGCTCTCATGAATAATTATAAAAAACCAGAAAAAAATTGCAATGGCAGGAATTGAACCTCCTACCCCTGCGTTCACTCGCAACGCAGCACGTTACCCCTAGGCCAACTCCTCTACATGGTAACTGCAGGTCAAAGTATGAGCTATATTCAACACACCCTATCAGCTATTAAGGCGCACAATGTGTTTTAAGTTTTAATGCAATGTCTCAAATGCAGTGATTTGAGAAAAATCGCCTATTAATTTTTATGCCCTCGTAGCCATGAAGCTGTTGGTACATACAGCTAATAGGCCACTTCTTAGCCTGTAGTACCAGAACAGCCGCTGACGCACACATACACGCACGCACACACACACAAACCAGGTACTGTAACCCATGGGAGCCAAGTGTTAATAAAGGATCCTTTGTGCGTGTCTACAATCCATATTATCACTCATCCACATCCTCCACCATCCACTACCCTTACAGTGAAGAATCAAACGCAATAAGGCAGCTGTTAAAACATTAACATAGAGCATGAATTTATGTGGGACCAAAAGTAATGGGGTGGGTAGACATCCATTGTGGGAGGAATTATTAATCTTCGGCGTGCATGTGCAGCGAGGGTTATGGAACTTGGCGAGAAAGTGTGTATGTGTCTGTCTGTTACAACGTTTTCTGCCACCACACGCAACAAGCTGGCAAAAAGCAATACTAACGGATGGCTTGATTTTGAATTTGGTAATTTTATACTGAGTTTTAAAAAATTATGATTTGCAAACCAAGTCAACAAGCTAATGTGCCAATTACGTTCGCTTACCTCAACTGCATTCTGCCTTTTTGCACCAATGGAAGCATCGGAATTTACAACAGAGGGTGATTTTGAGTCTCGTAAAGCCTAAACTGCTGTCAACTAGTCCCTAGCGGTTCTCACATGTGCATGCGTATGGGTGCAATAGTCATATATAGGCTTGTGGAGTGTTTCTAATGTGCCAATGGTTTAACTTTAGTGCTTTTGGTTAACCCTCGGTGCGTACTTGGTCTGTCTGCCTGTCCACTGCTATTCTGGCACTACGGGCTACGAGGCGGCCAACGAGTGGCACCATCGGCTTCAGAACAACGACAAGATGGTGGCGATTTCCAACCCATCAATTAGCGATACCACACATGCGCAGTGCGCCGAGGGTTTGCACTTTTTTTCCTGTTTAGGCACGCCCACATGTATTAATGGTATTATATAATTTAGCAAATGTTACTAAAAACCAAAACAGAATTGCATTCTTAAACTGGGCCCTATTGTTCAATAACATTTCCAGCCCTTCTGTCATACTGCCTACCACACCCCTTTGGGAGATGTGGGTCACAGGTAGTGGAGTGAACCGTGTAGGAGAACCAGGAGAGTAGTGGAATTATACCTTCTTTGTGAGTAACCATCCAACAAGGGAGTGGTCGTAACTAAACATTGGCGTAGCAGCCCACTAGTCGCAACGTTACTGACAAAATATCATGAGAGTTGGTCTCAGTCTCAACATTTCACTCCCAGCTACAAGCTGTAATGATGATGTTCTCACAGACTGCATGTACGACAATCTACTGTCTACACAGCCCATTCCCTGGAGACAGACCCAGTGATGATGGAGATACCCACATGAGTGCATCACTGTGTCCAAAATATCCTCCAAACTTAGCAAGAACACCTATGTATGTATCTATTACATACCTGTACGTAGAACAAAATATCAACAATGACCATTAAAAAAAATTCCTCCAAAAAACAAGCTGTGCACACATTGTGCATGTGCATATTACTACACATTCTGTTGTATTGAGAGCTTACTGCGCCTTTCAGGAGAGTGGTTACCAGATACTGGTGTAATGAAAAGCACTAAAGTGCAAACCCTCGGCGAACTGCGCATGCGCGGTAATGCTAATTGATGGGCTGGGCCTATAAGTATGCGTTTACTCGTGGTCTCCCGCTAGTAGCTCGCGGAGAGTCTGATACGGGCTAGCTACAGTAGTAGATAGCATGTGGGAGTCGATACACGCCCTTCGTTTTTGCTTCTTGTGCCTCTGAGGTATATACACATAGCAAGCTGGTCAGGTCGAGGTAAGCGAGTGATATAGTGCATTGGCTTGTTCACTTGGTTTTCACGCCACAACTTTAGAACGCAGTACTTCTACGAAAATGGCTATTTTTAAAATCAAGCCAGCGTAGAAATGGACCTGTTTTGGTATCTGCTATATAGTTGTCTCGTTGTGCGTGGTGCAGAAAACGTGGTAACAGACAGACAGACAGACGGACGGAATTACACACTAAACCAAGTACTGTGACCCTCGCTGCGCATGCGCGCCGAGGGTTAGTCATTCGTGAATAAGTGTTCAACAAAGGAGCGATCTTAAAAACACGTTTAGTACCACAACACAGCCCCCTGTGTTGTCTGCACTCAACGAAGAAGTAGAGAAGAAACAAGGACAACTATAGTAGGATTAGCACAACTTTAGCACTTTTGTTCACTGCAATTAGCATAAGCCAGACATTCAGGGTTTTGTATGGACATGTAGTGTTGGTATGGCACAATGTGTTTTGTTACCACATGCAATATCACAAAATCGCAAAACGTACTGATGCGCAAATCACACCGAAATTACACTATTTTCATAGTGACACTTTTGTTTTTCAGGTCTTATTCAGGAGTTGGACGGTGGGCACGACCATACACTACTAAAGATGGTAGAAGTTTAGAAGAAGTTTGACTGACTTTTTGGCTAGACTACTACAATTATTGGGAGCTGGAGCAAGCAAACTAGTTGTCTATTTGACTAATACTTTCTATATCTTTGTGACCCACATTGCCACATTGCCACTGGCACACACGCAAAACAATTTAACAGTTGTCTGTTTGACCAATACTTTCTTTATCTTTGTGACCCACATTGCCGCTGGCACTGCCACACAGAACAAAATTCCAATTTAACGCAGCAGTCTTAAAATTATACACATTCTGTCGATGTGTTTGCTGTACACAATATATTTATGGAGCGTGACTCGCAGGCAGCGCGGGGGCAGCAACTAGTGAGAGACAGAGCTTGCAGGAGGTAGAATCATGCTTCCGAAAGAGGAGTGAAACGTGTAGGAGCATCAAAATGTACGTAGGAGCACCAAGAATGCAGTGGAGTGAAAAGTGTACATAGGAAAACCAAAGCAGTTGAGTAAAAGGTGTAAGAGAACCAAGGAAAGCAGCGCTGTGTATAGGACAACTAAGAAAGAAGTGGAGTAAAATGTGTAGGAGCACCAAGAAAGCAGTGGAGTAAAACACGAATGGAGTAAAACGTGTAGGAGCACCAAGAAAGCATTGGAGTGAAACATGGAGTAAAACGTGTAGGAGCACCAAGAAAGCAGTAGAGTAAAACGTGTAGGAGCACCAAGAAAGGAGTGGAGTAAAACACGAATGGAGTAAACCGTGTAGGAGCACCAAGAAAGCATTGGAGTAAAACATGGAGTAAAACGTGTAGGAGCACCAAGAAAGCAGTGGAGTAAAACATGGAGTAAAACGTGTAGGAGCACCAAGAAACTAGTAGAGAAAAATGTGTAGGAGCAAAAGAAGGGTAGTGATAAAAAATCTAGTGTAGTAAAACAAGACAGCCCCCACGGTCTCCTTCAAATAAAAGTGGCCAAAACGATCTGAGTAGATCACAAAATAACTGGTCACTGAAAGAAAAAAATGGGAGTTGTTCTAAAGGTTATAATGCCAGCTACACTAGCTGTGACGATGATCTGCTCACTGACTGCAGGTATGACCATCAAAAATAGAAGGGAATGTAGAAGTATATAAGGGCTAAATTGTTACAAAAAATTGAGCTAAACAATAGGTCCAATATCAAGGATACAATTGTGTTTCTTTTTTCAGTAACAGCTTCTACTACAATACATACTGCCACACTTTTTTAAGATGACCAGCAACATCTTTACTTCTCACTCTCTAAACAGCCCTTTCCCTGGAGAGAGACCCAAGCAATACTAGTGGTGATGGAGAAACCCACACCTGTCCACAAGTGGAGCTCCTGAGAGGAAGAGACGGCAGAGACGGGAGAGATGGTGTGAGGGGAGAGCCAGGAGCTCAGGGACCAAAGGGAGACAGAGGTCTGCCTGGTCTTCCAGGAGAAACAGGCTTCACATGGTCCTGAGGGTCAGAACGACAGCGATGGTGGGAAGGGAGAGAGAGGAGCAAAGGGAGACAGAGGAGACGCCGGATTGCCAGGAGACATGGGAGAGAGGGGACTGCCAGGTTTTCGGGGACCTCCCGGAATATCTGGTCCCCAGGGGCCAGTGGGAGACAAGGGCAGTCGCGGTTCCCCTGGTCTTGCTGGTCCTCAAGGAGTACCTGGTCTACATGGTCCAGCAACAGGAGGAGGAACAGTCTACACTCGCTGGGGGAGGACCTCCTGTCCCTCTGACCAGGGAACAACACTAGTCTACTCTGGAAGAGCTGGGGGGTCTAACTACAACCATGATGGAGGTGCAGCCAATCTTCTCTGTCTGTCAGATGATCCTGAGTACTCTCGTTATGAGGGTGGAGTACAAGGTTATAGTCCCCTCAGGGGAGCAGAGTATGGAGTCACAATAAACCAGCCATTTGGAGGGAAAAACCACCACAACATACCGTGTGCAGTTTGTTGTACCTCCCACAGAAGTAAACTACTAGTGATACCTGCCAAATTGAGCTGCCCCACCAACTGGACCACAGAATACAATGGATACCTCATGGCAGCATATCATAGCAATGGTCGTACACTGTTTGAGTGTATTGATGATCAACCAGAGTCTGTTCCTGGACTTAATGCACATGATAACAGCAATGCCTTCTACTATCATGTGGAGGCAACTTGCAACAGCCTCAGTTGTCCTCCTTACAACAGTGAGAAGGAGGTGACATGTGTTGTCTGCACTCAATGAAGAAGTAGAGAAGAAACAAGGACAATTATAGAACAAGTTTCGTACTTTTGTTCACTGTAATTAGCATAAGCTATAACCAGACATTCAGGGTTTTGTATGATGGACTTGCAGTGTCGGTATGCCACAATATGTTTTGTTACCACATGGAAAATCACAAAATCGCAAAACGTACTGATGCGTGAATTATACCGAAATTACATTGTTTTTAGGGTCACACACATTTGTTTTTCAGGACTTATGACAATGTTAGACCAAGACAAAACAGGACAAACAAGTTCTCAGAGTATTTTTCTTGGATGCTCATCAAAAATCACCTCCAAAGTATATGTACATACATAGCTAATGATATACAATTACGTGCAGGATCGCGTGGCCATGACCAACCCATGTAACAATAGACCATGTGATGCCATGTTTCAGTTGGACGGTGGGCACGACCATACATTACTAAGTTCGGTTAAAGAAAGATGGTAGAAGTTTAGAAGAAGGCTGACCGACCTTTTGGCTAGACTACAACTATTATTGAGAGAGGGAGCAAGCAAAACCAGTTGTCTGATTGACTAATATTTTCCATATCTTTGTGACCCGCATTGCCACTGGCATTGCCGCACTGCAAAACAATTTAACACAGCAGTCTTCAATTTTACACACATTCTTTAAACATGTCTGCTGTACACAAGATACTTATGGAGTGTGACTCATCAGGCAAAGCAACTAGTGAGAGACGGAGCTAGCAGGAGGCAGCCGAAAGAAGCCAAGTAGCAGGGAAAATGCCTTTTGTCGCCGCTGATGCATGCAAGAGAGGCGCGCATCCAGCAGCAGAGGACAGCTATGTGAAAAGCTTTGATCCCCCTGTGCATGCTCACCCATGGCTGCATATGTGTAGTTTGGTCACTCCCGCTCGCCATAATACTATGTCACATGTAGCAAAATCCCTCAGAAAGACCCTGTATGATTCACCATACTACTCAAGATACATACACTTACAAACAAACCATTACAATACCATACACATGTTTACATGCAGTACCCTTTCTATAACATTTATAGCACATGTACAGCCATTTCAATAAAAGTGCACCAATAACCACACACTGTCCATACCTATCGTGGAATAAAGTCGTTGCGAGTGACTCCATGTTGCTGTTGGTAGAAGACAGCGTTTTTCTTGGCTACATCACTGTGGGGTTCCAACTGTAGCTGTGTGGCTGATGCCTGGATGGCTGGTAGACTTGCATTCACTGCAGACATGTACAAGTTGAAGTTGAAAGAAGAAGATATAGGTAGAAGAAACAGATATTATAATCCACAGGAAAGCCTGACATTGTGTATGGGGCAGTTGTATAGCACCACATTGTAGCCATATCAGAAGTAGTGCAAATGTCTACTTCGTTCCATGGGGCACTTAGACACTCACACATGTGTACACATGTGTACACATGTGTATAAACAAGCCATGATGCCAAAGCAGTACATTGTAACCCCACAGACTGGTATAATTTTCGTGGTGCTCCGAGGGGGCCAAAAAGTGCTCTGTGTTAAACCAGACCCATGTTTAGCGGGACCCTTCGTGGGCAGCTCCCTTTGCTGCCAAAACGCAACGTGCCAGCAGCTTGAAACGTATGTAGACTCCAATACGTATAGGTGTATATAACCGCTGGCACAGTTTTTGATCCTACTCCACTGTATATACCATAAATACAGGCAGACCAGCAAATCTCCACACGCGCAAAGCATCTAGCATCTAAGTTCAGCGATTGTCCGCGATCTCTATTTGATGCACCCTCACCTCGGCAGCCGTCACGAGCTTCCCCGGGTTTCTCCGCTCCAAATCTAATTTTTACCATGCGTGCCTCCTACTTGATAATATGTCTACGTTTCACGCTCAGAGTTGCCACGGTTACTGAGAAAAACGGTGGACACACACGCAGACAGACCAACTACAATAACCCTCGCTGCACATGCGCCCAGGCGAGGGTTAACTAGACACCACACAGGTTGTAGGGCCATACTCTGGAGATAGTGGAAATGGCTACCTCATATCACTAGAGACTCACACTGTGGTAGCCATACTGGAGGTAGTGGAAGTAGCTGCCAAAGAACTCCTCAGTCTTGTCAAACCTCAGTTCTCCCAGTCTGTGGATACACTGGCTCTGACACTCCTTCAGTGTGATCATCTGGTGGATAACCGTCTGGGGACATAGAGAATTGGTGAAGCATAGACCTCAAAAGTTTACTGTGCATTGGTTAAATGCATGACATAGAGCGAAAGTGTAAAAAAGTCAGCAGCCTGTGTGGCTTACAGCTTGTTTACACACACAAACTAGCCTTGACATCATGGACCTATACATAGCTAAGGTGTGGCATATATACAACACACACATGCAAACTAGCCTTGTGTTTCTAGTTTTTAAGTCTAATAAAAAGCAAAAGGATTGGTTACCCTTACTGAGGTGACCGGATTCTCTGCATCCAAATTAAAACACTACCAGTAAAAAGGTGTTTAGGGATGGGGTGGATAGCGATCAACCAAATATAAGGACAAACAACAAGACTCTAGTCTTGAAAATACAACTTGCTGATTAAGCTCGCAATGAGTGTATGAGCTACACACTTCGTACCCATACGAACTACGTGTATAAGCACTACAAGACGCCAGGCCCAGTACTGCCTACAGGCCAGTACAAATAAAGCCTGAGCAAAGGCCATTCTGTGGCCAAGTCTGAGAGGACCATAGCACTCATCCCTGCACTGCTGGAGAGCCCTGGGCAGTTCCTGTAGAGAGGTCTCCATCACATCCACCAGCTCCTGCCACTGGTTCCTATGGTAGAGCTCACTGCCCATGTAGTACAGGTCCCACTAGCAGGAGGGTGAGGAGGGGAGGGGAGAGGAGGGGAAAACAAATGAGCAATAAAGACAGATGGGTGCATGAGGAATAAGGGCTGTGTTCGAGGGGGGGAGGGGGTGATAGCTGATAACTCTACACGACCTAGCCTGTATAACATGGACAGCAGCAGTTTAAACCACAGTCAATGTCACAGCTGTTCCACATATGACTGTTGGAGAGGGTAGCTTAAAAGTAACAAAATGTGGCCCTTATTAGATGAGAAGATATTAAACGGAGTATTCTTCAATAGTTCTGAAGGTTCAACTAGCTACTAGCCATCACTCTTGCTCTGTAACTTCCTGACGAGGGGTATGTCATATGACTGCAAATAAGTAGTCTTGGCTTCTTACTGTCCTTCCCTCCACAGCTTGTGCTTTTGAGGGTCAGACAAGAACATTTATACAGGCTTCACAGGGAAGCCTAACTTAGAAAGAACACTACTAACTAATCCACACCCATAACGCGATTAATACTTAGGCCACAATAGGGGTGGTTATAATGTGATTCTTTGCCATAATATTATCTAGTGACGCACAAGTGAATTACAATGTCCACACTTGCAGCTGCATAATTGGTATAATACAAAAAGGAAATAATTGGTACAAAAGAGAAAAGAACAACAAAATTTGAATCAGTGGTAGACAAAATCCCTGGCTGTTATTATCATGAAACAGTCTTGATCTCGTGGAGAATCTCCTCAGCAATGGAGAAGGTAGCCTCTTTGTGATTGGGGTCAAGGGTGAACCAGAGAGCCACGGCACACCTCCTGCCCTTGGTGACAGCCAGTACTCCATGCATGTTCTCCTTCCCTGCCGAGAAGGCCACCAGACGACCACACTTTGGACTCACCGTCTCCTGTGGCACAGGGAGAGGGACGGGGGGAGACGGGAGTTAAAGAAGACCGTTCCACCAATACATCTTTCCTCAATAATAGCTGAAGTGTTTTACAGCTATGGATGGCCTTGTTCTCAGGCCTTCACCACTGTATGTTATTCAATGCGCATTCTTCACTGCTAAAGAAGATATGAAACGAGATCATGCTGCGGCAGCACAATTCAAGCATGGATCTTTGTGAGTAAAGGCTTAAGCGTAATCCAGGAGCACGGCATGGCAATGGCAAACTCACATCCCTCAGGTGAGAGGTATTTTGTAGAGTGTGCATAGAAGAAGTCTCCTCCTTCAAACTCATCATTGAGGTACAGAATGGCACTGTGGAGGGTGACCAGAATTGGAACTGCTTGAACAACTACAGTACACTGGAAATGAGGGAGAAGTAACTCTTTTTTAGGTTCGAGAGTTGCATGTTTCTGCTTAAGCTCCGAGTTAATAGTGTCCCGGTATTACATTAAAATATGGTCATGACAATAAGGACGATTTTTTGTCCCTTCCCTTTCTTCCTCGCGAAAGAGCCAATCACATGACGATATTGGTCAGCCAATCAAATTCAAGGCTTGGCAAGTCCACGATAAGTTAAGCAGCTCTAGTCTCACCACCTCTCTCTCTACCTCCTCTAGAAATAGAGGGAGACGTGCTACAGAAACAGAGGAAACGGCAGAGACCAGACGAGAACAGCTCCGAAGGCAAGACGAATTGCTGCAGAGTCCAGCAACAAGACCCGCCTTCAGTTGCTACGCAGAATGAAGAGCAGAGAATTGCTGCCAACTGAGAAAGGCCCGCCCGCCGTAAATAGGCAGGAGTCAAGAGCAGAAACAGAGATGAGAATCAATCTGTTTTTTTCTCCAAAATGTCCTACAAACACAGAACCTTTCAGATGCAGTTGTAGGTTCACTCCCGCTCGCCAAAATTGCAAAGCATTTGCTTTCTGGTTCTCCCAAGACAGCTGAGGTTAACAGAGACAATGGGGTAGGTTTGTAGCTGGTCTACACTGACCAGACTCTCTAGCCAAAAGGCTCCCCAGTGTCCCCCCCTTGACCAACATGGAAAGCACTCAAAGCACAGAAAAATCCCTGAATCGATTATCATATCAGCAGCTTTGCAGCGATGAAGTTTCATTATTCAAGAGCCCGTCATAGCCAACGACGTAAGTACCTGTACCTGCTCTTAAGTGTGTCAGTAAATGAATAGCCTGTACTTAGAGAAGTACGAACCTCAAGCAAAGGTGCAAAAAGTTACTTACAGCTACTACCTGAAGCACTTAAACGGAAATTTTAACCTGTACTTTGGCTACCCGAAATCTGACACATGTGGCACTTGCGACTCATTGAATGTTCAGATTGGGTCAGCAGAGGGTGCACAGAAGACATTGCTCTGTAGCCAAAAGGAAGACCATCTCCAACGAGCGGTAAACTTCTACTCCAGCTTGCGTACGAACACATGCCTAGCTAAGCTCAACCCTCACATTGCCACTGTCACATTCGATTTCCAACAGGACCTCCAGTAACCCCACATCCCCGTAGGCGAAGTGTTCTATATGGACCAGCTGTGGCTTTACGTGTTTGGGAACATGAATGTGGTGCCAATCGCACAGTAGTGTACTGTTAGCCAGAGTTCAGAGTACGCTGATGCACATGTTTCCGAGGTGTGGGTGGTGAATGGAGGCGAGAATGAACAGTGGTTAAAATATGTGATGGGCAAAAGGGGCCAATACCGACCTTCCAAACAGAGCCAAAGAACACCTCACTACTTACGTCTACACTGGTCAGCGGTTCTCATCTGCTTCAGGCGTGTCTTTCTCCTCGGATGATTGTGCAGAATGCGACGCTCTCTTTCTCTCGCCCTACGTTGTGACAGGCACGTCTCCCTCTCCTCGGCCGTCTCAGAAGCAAGACGCTGTCTCCGGTGAGCACGGTCCCTCGATTGTCGCCGCTGTCGGTCCTCCACGGTTTCTGAAGCGCGACAATGTCTGTCTCGGATATCCGCTCTCTCTCTCTCTGCGCCTAGCCAAGCACATCTTCCTGCTTTTCCGTAGCAGGGGTTGAGCTCGTATGCTCCACCATGATTTCATATAGCTGGCGACCCCATACTATACACGTGGTAGTATTGTATTGCTACCAGCTTCCATTTATTTAGAATCACGTACAACATTACGGTATCGGTTGCAGCGTTGTCATATAGAAATATATAAACAGAAAAGTGTATGTAGCTACCTGGCCAGCACAGCGCAGAGATGGCGCTGTGGGTCCACAGTCATGCAAAAATAATAGTCATTGTCCATAAACAAATTTCAATCAGATCCTGAGGATGCAATCGGTTACTATAGTACTAATTGACTATCCATTGCCCAATGTGGGCGTTTGCCCTTACGGATGTGTTAAACCCTCCAGGCTGTGCCCTTGGAAATATCAAAAAAATTGCCTTGTTCGCTCCCGCTCGAGCAAATTAACTGTGCACTTTTAATGGTAATTAATGGGTAATTGGTACGGTTTACACGGAAGCAGGCGGGCGAGCACGCGCATACAAAACAAAACAGACGCGCACGCGCGGCTAGTGCTCACACTATCGCGTATCGCAGTGTTGGCAGCGTGTTCTGCCCGCCAAAGCCCAACACTCACAAAGTTCTTCTCAAATTTCTTTTTCCGACATACGGCATCCCGATGGCGACACTATTCGATCTCTGTAATGCAGACCTGGACTCGCTGCTCAAAATGCAGCTCATCCAGCTATGCAGGGACAACGGTCTCCAAGGAGGCCAGGAAATCGTCTCTGGTCGCCCGACCTGTTGACCCTTCGATCCCAGCAGCACGCCAACGCTGTGGGGCTCACAGCAGGCCTCGGATTCCCGCAGCACCGCATCCGACCGGTCCTGACCGCGACACACCGCCGCCTCCACTCTGGTGGCGTCCCGGCGCTCCCAGCGCCTCTCCCCCCCCCCCCCCCCCCCCCACTTCACGATTGGCCCTGGCCTGCAGCCGTTCTAACCTGCACATGATGGCTCAGCAAGGCGCGCAAGCCAGCCGCGGCTCGCGAATGCTAGTGCCCACTTCGTTTCCTCTGCTCGGAGTTCCTACACTGCCTTGCCCAGCC
>CASHTH010002524.1:0-17092 GCA_030341885.1 Geodia barretti | reverse complement strand
AGGGGTCGACCTGCGTCCATAGTGCTTCCCCCCGCGTTACCGATGAGGCACGCCAAGAGATTTCGCGCACTCGGCCGTCTGCTTTCCCGCTGACTGTCCGCCGCTGATCGAGGTATGGGCGGCAACCGCGCAACGCTGGATCTGGTTCCCGCGGATTTCCAGGAAGTGGAGTGCGGTCATAGATCGCTGGTATGCAGACGGTTTAAGCCACCATGCTCGATTCCCTAGGAAAGCTCCACCAACACCCTGCTCAGCGTCACGCCTAGATGTGAACGGGCCTGATCCGGGTGGTATGATCATCCGAATGCCAACGGCCCTGGGACTTCGGCTTTCTACGAGTCTCAATCCACCTTCGTTTGAACAACAGCAAGAAGGTAGACATCAAGCAGGTGGTTGGGGGTGGGTGAGAGGAGGGGGGATCGGGGAAGGGGGGGGTTTGGCCTGACCCACCCGAAAGCCGATCCGGGATCGATGTCAGGTTTTCCGGACAATTGGTCCTTGGGGTTGTTGTTGCCGAGAAGAGTTCCGCTAACGGTCTGCGAAAATGTCCGTTCAGGCGGGTGGTTTCCCGTCCCAGGTTTTTTAGTACTACAGTTGCACTATTGAATTTAGCAGCGATAGACGTCGTTGGTAGTGGCATCGCCGGGCTTGTGCCTGATGGCGTCGTCTCCACCGCGACCAGGACAGGACAAGCTCAGCGGGGTGATTCGCCGTCCATACGAGGCGGGTGAGCAGCCGGCGTACCTCGGGCACCGTCACGGGAATCAATCTTTCATCCAAGGCAGGAAAGCCCCCTTTTCCCCGGAGCATCCTTGCGCCGACACCTGATGTCTGATCACCGCCAGGTAGGCGTGGGCCAGCATCGCCAAGGTGATATGCCGGTACCAGCCTTCCCAGCGGCGCACCTCGTACTGGTCAAGTCCCACCTGTCCCTTGGCCTCCTCAAAGCACTCCTCTATGGCCCACCGGATTCCGGCCACCCTCACCAGTTCCTCCAAGGTAGTGCCCGCCGGGCCGTAGCACGCGTAGTAAGCCAACTCCTCTGGTCTGGCCACGCTGCGCCGGACCAGCAGCCAGTACCCCTTGCCCGGCTCCCGCAGAGGCCGTATGTCCACGGCGGTCCAGTCGTAGATTCGGGGGCCCTTGGCACCGTCGCCCGCGCTGCACCGGACCCAGTTCGACTTGCCGACCTGCGACGCCAGCCCGTCCGCCCTCACCTGCCGGGGTCCCTTTTCCGTCACGGCCCACAGTTTCTCGTTGCGCTTGATCGCCAGCACGTGGGGAATCCCCTCCCGCTCCAGCCACAGCCGCAGGTTGCGGTCGCTGCCGTAGACCTCGTCACCGGCAACCCAGCCGAAGGGGACTCCCGACTCCACCGCCCGCTCCAGCATCCTCAGGGCCAACTGCGGCTTGGTCTGAAAGCCAACGCTTTCAGGCACCCCGGCCTCCACACGGCGCTCCCGGTCATCAGCCCAGACCCGGGGCAGGTACAACTCCCGGTCCAGCAGGGTCCTTCCTTTGGCGCTGGCATAGGCCAGGAATACCCCAACCTGAGAGTTCTCGATCCGCCCCGCCGTGCCGCTGTACTGCCGCTGCACCCCTACGGACTTGTTCCCCTTCTGAGGAGCCGGTCTCGTCCACCACCAATACTCCGTCAGCGCCCCCCAAGTGCTCCATTACGTAGCCCTTCAGGTCATCACGCACCAGGTCGGCGTCCCAACGCAGGTGGACAGCAGACGCTGCACCCCTTGGGTTTGTCCGTCGCCCGCCTCCTCGCCAGTTTGCCAGCCGTTCTTGCGTCCACCAAACGACTGAGCAGTCCCCTTTGCAGATAGTCCAACGCCCTCCGGCGTGGTTCGGGACGCCGGAACCGCCCCGCAACGCACGCAATCCACCCGTTCAACCCCTCAGACCCACCGGACACCTTCGCCCCCCTCATCCCTGCACACTTCCACCCCCTCACCTCACATCATCAACTGGTTCCCTATTCTACAATCCTTAATCCGCAACTGTAGTACTAGGTAGTGTCGTCAAATATTTGGCCCAGCTGACAGTGCCAGGATTTTGCAGATTGCAAGATGAAGTGGTTCTTTGGCCGTAAGCGATTGCAACGGCCCTTCATTGTTTGAAGTTCGGAAATGCTTCTCCACCAGATGGACCAGCCGATTCGCGGGGGGCCACACTGACGGAGAATCCCCGTGACGCTGGCCTGCTGCACATTCTCCCATAGAGTCCTCGAGAGGTCGCGGGTAATTTCCCTTGCCCTTGGAAGTTAGCGTTGTTGCGCCGGTACCAACAGTTAGAAGACCGGGCCCTTCTGCCACCCGATTACTCCGGCAATCAATAATACCGTTGTGCGAACCAGCAACTTCCACGTCAACGACCCATTCGGTGTGCGAGTCCTATGCCCAAGACCTAACTGGTTGCAGGGATTGTTTCCCACGCCCGCAACCAAGTACAGGTTTACTCTGACATCCGCTGCTGCATGTCCTACTCCCCCCTTTGTCTGTTTTTTTTAACCATTGGGGAAATCCCGAAAAGTGTCGGTCAATGCGGCCATCGTGGCTGCCACTACCAGCGGAAATGGACCCTCGCCGAACGCGAGGAACTGCGTGCGGGTGGGACGGAGAACAACTTGGCAGTCGGGGTGAGTTGTGTGGGTCACGGGAGTGGCAGAATTATCTTTTACCTTGACGATGCACTAGTCTCCATTGCTCCATTCCCCACTCTCTTGTAATTCTCCTTCCTTGACGCTCTTCCTTCCCTTACCTCCTTCTTCGGTCTCTTTTCTTTGCCGCCTCTTTCATTCCGCCAAGCTGAGATAAACAAGTTCACTTGGTTCCCTTCCCCACTGCTTGGCACGCACCCGCTCAAATCGGTTGCCTTGAGGTACAGATCTGTCAGGTTGGAGAGGCTGCCCAGCTCCGCCGGTATCTCCCCGCTCAAGTCGTTGTGCTGAGGCACAGACTGTCAGGTTGGAGAGGCTGCCCAGCTCCGCCGGTATCTCCCCGCTCAAGTCGTTGTCGCTGAGGTACAGTCTGTCAGGTTGGAGAGGCTGCCCAGCTCCGGCGGTATCTCCCCGCTCAAGTCGTTGTCGTGAGGTCCAGCTGTCAGGTTGGAGAGGCTGCCCAGCTCCGCGGTATCTCCCCGCTCAAGTCGTTGTCGTGAGGTCCAGCTGTTCAGGTTGGAGAGGCTGCCCAGCTCCGCCGGTATCTCCCCGCTCAAGTCGTTGTCGCCGAGGTCCAGCTGTCAGGTTGGAGAGGCTGCCCAGCTCCGCGGTATCTCCCCGCTCAAGTCGTTGCCGCGAGGTCAGCTCTGTCAGGTTGGAGAGGCTGCCCAGCTCCGCGGTATCTCCCCGCTCAAGTCGTTGTAGCGAGGTCCAGCTCTGTAACGCGCCCGTCGTCGTTGGTGGTGACGCCCTCCCATTCGCCGAGGGGAGCGTCGCTCAGCCAGTTGTCGCTTCATCCCAGTTCTCACCGTCCGTTGCGTTGTAGAAGGCAACCAGGGCTTCCCGGTCCGTTTCGGCGGAGCCGGAGGCCGCGGGCGGCGCTGTCGCAGCCGCAGTCGGGCGCATCGGTGGCAGTGGGCGCGTCCCCTGACCCTGTCGTGGAAGGCGTCCGTGCGGGGAGGCCGGCGTCTCCGGCTCATCGGTGGCCCGTTCCGAGTCGGGCAGTCTGTCGGCTCGGCGGTGGCCCGTTCCGAGGACTGGCGCGTCCGTCGGCTCATCAGAGCCGCCGCAGGCCAGCAGCAGCAACGGCAGAAGCAGTGCCAGGGCAAAGATTCCCAAGGAAAGTCGTGGCGTTCTCATCTAGATTCACTCCCTGTGTTTGCTGGGCCGGGGTGGGACGGTCTGGTGCGTCCGAAATCTAACACCCGGCGGAAAATTGCCTGCACCGCCTTGGACTGCGATTCCGAGGGTAATTGTACAACCGGGACGGGCGCAGTCGAAACAGGGGCCTTAATTCTCACCCTGCGGCGAGGTAATCCCTCGAGCTGGGGTTGCTCATCTGAAAACGGTCTTTGGGAAATTCGTCGGAGGCGGTCTGCAACTCTCGACTGTACCGCTTTCTGTTAGGCGTTAGGGGTTCTTATAACACATCGAGCATGGTATGCCGTATCCCTACGCACCAGGAAGGCTGGCATGATGGGTGGGGAAATTGCGGAGGCGGCTCCACGCCGACGCCGGAATGACTGGTCGGGTTTTTGCCAGGCGCGCACCGCCGCACGATACGGAGGGGGTTGACGAACCCCAGGACGAGCGGTTTAACGCGCCTGCGTTGAGACCGGCTTGGGAGGGGGTGAGAGAACTAGGCGCCGCCAGCGTCACCGCCACCGCCAGGGCCGCTCCTGGGAGAGAAGGTCTTGATTTTTGGGCCACCGTCCAAATCCCAGGAGTCGGCGCCGATGAAACCGCGGTAGGCGGCGTAGAGGCCCTCTCGGGTCTGTTCCCCGGGGGCGTCGGGGAGAAACCAGGGCGGTAGAGCGTTGATCTCGTTGATCCACTGTCTCGCTTCGTTCAGGGCCACGGCGTAGGGCAGCAGGGGGTCGGGCTGGCTGGGATCCAGGGAGGGGGAGACTCGGCGATTCCCGATCGATCGTCCGAAGGCCGACCATAGGCTGATCTCGCGTAACCCGGCCGGGGTGGGGATCAGGCGTCCTGAGGTCTCATCCCAAGCGTAGATTTGGAACACCAACGCTATCGGGATTCCGACGGCGGCGCCGGCCCACCAGGGCAGCCAGAAGTTGACCCAGAGGCCCACGCCCAGGGCCACGATTGCTGTGGCCAAGAACCACCCGATTTTAGCCAGATCACCCTGTCCCTGTTCTGCCATGACCTGCAAGGGGGGTTCGTCAAATATGCCCCGGGACTGCAGGACCTCGTCCAGATGGGTGCTGATCGCGTTCCCCTGTCGTCCATACACGAATGACTCCAAGGTTTTGGAGTTAGTCGTGGATACGGGCAGATCGTCGTAGACCACCTTTTCCCATGGTTGATCGGGTTCGAACTGCCGGACCAATTTGACGTCGGATTGGTAATTCCCTTCCTTGTGGGATGTGCCGGTGATGGCCAAGTTGCCCTTCTGGAGCATATCCACGAGGATGGACAGATAGGTTTGCGGGCCGACCTTACGGTTACAAGCACCGACACCGCCGGGGCCGGAAGGTCGCTGGGGAGCATGGTCAAACCCGCGGGACCTTGGGGGTAGTCGGTGGCGGGCCAGCGGGATTTGCGGATGCGGATGGAGACGAAAAGCAGGGCGAACAGGGCCACAGGTGGAAACCGGAGCGCCGCATAGAGGATCCTCGGTGGCGCGCGCGCCCAATTTACGGCGGGAACAGGCTGATGAGGCGGGTCTCTCGAAGACCCAGGAAACTCCCTCCTCCTCGAAATCCAAAAAACCTCCCTCTTCTTTCCTGGCGGTGGTCGGTCCGAGGATGACCCAGCCGCCGCTCATCAGAGCCGCCACAGCCTCAGCAGCGAGCATAAGAATCAGCGCTAAGGCAAGACTCCCTCCAGGAAGAATGGCGTGGTGTTCTCATCTCGCTCTAGTTCTTCGTATTCGGCCCGAGCGATAAATCGCGTACGCTCATGTCAGCACGGTTCAGGTCCAAGTCGGTCGCGAAAATCACCCTGCCAGATAAATCGTTGTGGTAAACTAGTCGTCGCCGCCGAAAAAGTCCGTAATTCTCAGGATAATCAGGAACAGGTTGATGAAGTTCAGGTACAGTCCCACGGCCCCCATTATCGCTATCTTGCCCGCAGCCTCTTCGTCGCCTTCTGCGGCGGCGTCCTGGGCCAATTCCTTCACCTGTTTGGTCTCGTAGATCGTCAGACCCAGAAATACCGGCAAGAGCAGTAGAGTGACCACCCAGCCGATGAAGCTCGACCCGATGAAGATGTTGACTATCATCATGACGACCAGGCCCAACAGGGCGAACCCGAGGATGGGCCCCCAGTTGGTCAGGTCTTTCTTCGTGGTCAGCCCGATCACGCTCATCGCGACGAATACGCCTCCCGTCAGCGCCAGCGCAAACAGAAGCGTTTCGACCCGGTAGGCCGCTACCCCGGACAACATCACCCCGCCCACAGCGGTAAACGTAAAGTAGAGTCCCAGCAGAATCGGCACGGGCGCCCTATCCGAGGCCCAGCGCATCCCAAACAGGATTCCGATCCACAGCACCAAGGCAATCAGAAAGCCGAAGAATCCGATACCCACCTGATAGGCCGCGAAGCCGACGACTGTGGTGAGGACCAACCCGGCTGTCATCCACATGTATAGCCGGGTCATGGCGGCGGTGAAGATGGCGTCGGCCGAGTTTGCGCCGAAATAGGGAGACGATGCGGGTTGGAACGGTGTTGTCATGATGCTATCTCCTATTCACCGTATGACAGCTCGTTCACGTTTTCGCCGAAGATGCCCAGGCATACGAAAACGAGCGGCGGTCGGTTGCAGCAGCGATGCGCCGTTCTACAGATGTATCCACCTCCTACCATCTATCCGTCCCTCTGCGCTGGCCACAGTGTCCGGCACCTTCTCCAGATGTCATCTTGCCTGCGGAGAAGCGCATCCAGTATTCAATGCCCTTCGCTGTCCAGGACGTGGGGGAACGCCGCCTCCAGTGACGCAGCATCGGTCAGCAGGCGCGAGTGGACAAGGCTGGAAAAGAGAGCGGCCGCGCAGGCCAACGGACGTATCTCAAAGGTGTTCATGATCCCGAAGTCCAGCCTGGTTCTGGTGATCCTGACCTCCTCAGGTCCGGTCTCGCTCACCGTTTGAATGCCCCGGTAGGGAATCTGGGTCACGTTATTGCTGAACCGGCCTTTGTTCAGGCAGAACACGCGTCGGCCGGTGGCCGCGACGATGCCCTGGTCGTGGCTTCTTCGCAGGGAATGCTTCCAGCCGCTCGATGCTCTCGCCATCGGCCATTATATGTCGTAGAGCATCTTGCGCTCGCCGTTGTGGTTCTTCTTGCCCAATCGCCCGGCTGCAATCCCGGCAACTGTGCGTCGATCTGGCGCGTCTTCTCTCGCGACGCCGTGATTGTTCCCTCCGACGTAGGTTCTCCCGGTTCGCCGTCCCTGTGTGCCTCCCCCCGTTAGTCGCCGGCCGGGTTGGCCGCGGCGTGGATCTGCCGGAGCACGCATTCGAACAGCGGCCTGGCCCGGCTCCTTATATCCTTCTTGCCGTTGTGGTCGAGGTAGTAGGCGTAGTCCTCGTCCGTGCTGCCGGAGAACTTCAATCCCGAGCAGGTCAGCCCCTCGTTATAGTCCACTTCCAGGCCCTGGTAGGAAACCTCGACCACGTCTTTGAGACCATGCCGGAGTTCAGCATGAGGACCGCCGGTCGGTGGCCACGACGACTCCGTTGTGACCCCGAGTTCAAGGCCTCGGGCCCCCATACCCATCCCTCCCACCCCGGTGGTGGCGTTAAAACGGCGCCGATGGCCATCCGGCCCGCCACGTCTCTCAGGGTGGTGAACTCCGTGGCGTCACCCCATCGGCCGCCCATCCAGTACTCGATGTTCTCGCCGTCTTCCAAGACCTCTTTGAGGATGCGGAGTTCACCTGGGTAGGTGGTGAGGTTCTCACCGGTGAAAAAGTTGAGCAGCCCCGCTATCAGACGCTCCGGCACGCTGGGGTCATTCCGCCCCCACATGGTGGAGCGTTCCCGCCACTGGGCATCGACCCGCTCCTCCTTGCCCATACCGGCGTAGCGGCTCGCCGGAGGCGGCGTTGTGCTCGCCCCGGTTGACGCTGCAGACCAAGCGGGCGTGGCCGGTGGGGGCGGAGCGGCCTGGAGTTCCCCCACCCGGTCGGCGAAATTCCGGGCGTTGCCATCCTGAACGTCTCGCATCCTGAAGGCCCCGGGGTTGCCGGCGCCATGCCATCCGCTGTAGCTCCGTCCGGTGAGGGTCACTTCGCCCTCGCCGTCTACGTCGACCGATTTCAGGGCATGAAGCGGCATCTCGCTGGTGAGCTTGTTAATGCCGCGCCTTTTGAGGAAAACGACCCGGCTTCCGGTTACCACGGCTATGCCGTCGTACTGCATCATCCTGTCCCACCGGCTGGCGCTGGGACGGAACGCGTTTTCCGGTCCCCAGACGCAGCCCACGAGGGCCTCGATGCTCTCGTCATCGTTCAGCGCGTCGTAGAGCATCTGGAGTTCGCCGTCGTGCTCCTTGGGACCCCAGCCAGGCTGGAGCTCCTTGCAACGGGTGTCGATCATGCTCCGTTTGTTCTGCATAGCCATCGCGCTACCTCCTATCCATTTGGGTGTCTCTACCACCCGCCGGCCACCGAACACCGGTTGCCGGCCATTACTTGGGGGCCATCCAGGACATCATGGCGAGCAGTTCCCTGCCGACGGTCTCCACGATGCGGTCGCGGCGGCTGAGGCTGCCGTACCCGGCGGTGTCGCTGACCAAGCAGTGAATACGGTGACCGCCTCCCCGGGACAGCAGGTCTACAATCATCTTCAGCTCGCGCAAGCGCCCGAAGCAGGTGCTTTCCCGCTGGAGAAGGGGGTCAGCTAGTTTGAGCCACAGGCTTCGTCGCGGCTTGCCCTCAATTCTTCCATCGGGGCGGCCGAGCTCACGTAGATGTACATTTCCTTCGCCTCTTCAAGGTTGCTCGCTGTGGGAAGCATCATGAGCATGCTTTGCTCGAAAATCTCAGGGTTCTCGGCGTTCTCGGCCATGCAGTCCCACGTTTGTTCCGCGATGTCTTTCGCTCCGCCCCCACCTCCGCAGGCAGCCAACAGCAGCACGGACACCAAGACACACGCAAGGAGGACCGCGGACCTAAACAAGGTGGCGTTCATAATTCCCCATCCTTTCGGCTCGGCTTTTTACAAAATCCTGAATTTCAGACTGTGGTGCAGTTGGCCCGTTGAGGTTTGCTCGGGCTCTCCCTCCCATCCCCGGGTTGCACTGCGGGATTGTTGCTTATGAAGCCATCGTCAAGACTTTGAGGGAATTCTCATAGTTGTATCTCTGCGGGAGCCTTTACGCGGTGGCCCCAGAGCCCGCTATGCCCGCGGCGGACCGTACCGGTTGGAGCCGGTATCGCTTGGCTGGACCAAAAAGTACAGCACCACCAAGCCCACGACTAGCTGGATGACCGCTCCCACATAGCTCGCCAGGAGCGCCAGCACCCAGGCCCCCGAAAACAGGGCGATAAAGGCCACGAGGGTAAGCAAGGAGGTCACGACGACGAAAGGCACCATCCACATTCCGGGTCGTCCGGAATCGTGCAGTCGCCGCACGGCCGCTGAGAGGGCGAGCCCGGTCGCGGCCAGCCCGATGAGCGCCCCCACGAGGGGGATAAACGATGAAAATATCATGGACAGGATGATGGCCGGGACGGCAATTGCTGCCCAGTACCACCAGAATTCCGACCGGGTCGCCCGTCCCTCGAAGTTGGTCAGGTTGTCTAAACCGGATTTGACTGCTTCCCGTAGTTCCATAAAGTCTGCTCCTTTTTGCCCGACGCCGGAGGGGGCCAGCGGCCAGGGCTCCTGGATGTTCACGGGCTCGCCATAATCTGAGAAAATCAGGGACGCTTCCGACCTGACGGTATTCAACTCGCCGGTGTGAATCTTGTCCGGAAACCTCGAACAGTCCTCTGACCTTTCGCGCCAAGAGGGTCCTCGACTCCTACCCAGTATTCGATTTCGATCTCACCCGTCGGCGATTCGCCTTCCGTTCCGCCTGCTTGGCAAACACCCGCTCAGTTGGTCATCTGAGAGCTTCAGCCGTGTCAGGTTTGCTAGGTTGCCCAATTCCGGCGGTATCTCCCCGCTCAGCTGGTTCGACAGGCTTACCATGAGCAAGGGGCAGGCTCCGTACTTGATACGGGCACGGGCGGCGATATGCTGTCCGTCCCGGCTGAGGGCGCGTGGCTTCAGCAGAAGGGCAGGTCGCCAAGGTCAGAGTAAGACAACTGGTCTTCCAGGATGCTAGGCACGCACCCGCTCAACTGGTTGCCGTAGAGGTCCAGCACTTCCAGGTTGGAAAGGCTGCCCAGCTCCGGCGGTATCTCCCCGCTCAACTGGTTCCCGCTGAGCGACAGACCTTCCAGGTTGGAGAGGCTGCCCAGCTCCGGCGGTATCTCCCCGCTCATCTCGTTGCCGCCGAGATCCAGCACCAGCAGGCTGGAGAGGCTGCCCAGCTCCGGCGGTATCTCCCCGCTCATCTCGTTGCCGAAGAACGACAGCTCTTCCAGGTTGGCGAGGCTGCCCAGCTCCGACGGTATCTCCCCGCTAAACCCGTTGATGCCGAGGTACAGACCTTCCAGATTGGCGAGGCTGCCCAGCTCCGGCGGTATCTCCCCACTCAAGTCGTTCCCGCCGAGCGTCAGCACTTCCAGGTTGGCGAGGCTGCCCAGCTCCGGCGGTATCTCCCCACTCAACCCGTTCGCGCCGAGCCACAGTTCTTCCAAGTTGGCAAGGCTGCCCAACGCAGACGGTATCTCTCCACTCAACCCGTTAAATCCGAGATCCAGTCTTAACAGGTCGGCGAGGCTGTTCAACTCCGGAGGTATCTCCCCGCTCAACCCGTTATCGTCGAGGTCCAGACCGGCTACGCGTCCATTTCCGTCAGTTTCGACGCCGTACCATTCGCCCAAGGGCGCGTCACTCAGCCAGTTATCGCTGCTATTCCAATTTGGGCCGCCGGTGGCGTTAAAGAGGGCAACCAGGGCCTCCCGGTCTGTTTCGGCAGAGGTCGGCCCAAGGGTGGGCAGAGGCGGTCTGGTAGCCGCAGGTCCAGACGCATCGGTGGCAGTGGGCGCATCTCCAGCCCTTGGCGTGGAAGACGTCCGTGCGGAGGAGGCTGGCGTGTCCGACTCGGCGGTGGCCCGTTGTGAGCAGTAGGGCAGGTCGCCAAGGTCAGAGTAGTCAAGGCTCAACTGGTCTTCCAGACTGCCTGGCACGCACCCGCTCAAATCGGTGTCGATGAGGTACAACGACCCAAGGTTGGAGAGGCTGCCCAGCTCCGCCGGTATCTCCCCGCCCAAGTCGTTGCGACTGAGGTTCAGAAATGTCAGGTTGGAGAGGCTGCCCAGCTCCGGCGGTATCTCCCCGCTCAACTCGTTCTGTAGAGGCTCAGAAATGTCAGGTTGAGAGGCTGCCAACGACTCCGGTATCTCCCCGCTCAAGGCGTTGTCGGAGAGGTCCAGAGAGCTCAGGTTGGAGAGGCTGCCCAGCTCCGCCGGTATCTCCCAGCGCAAGTTTCGCCGTTAAGGTTCAGCTCTGTACGCGCCCCGTCGTCGTTGGTGGTGACGCCCTCCATTCGCCGAGGGGACCGTCGCTCAGCCAGTTGTCGCTTTCGTACCATCTCTCACCGTTCATTGTGTTGTAGAGGGCAACCAGGGCTTCCCGTCCGTTTCGGCGGAGCGGTGGCCGCGGGCGGCGCTGCGCAGGTACACGCGGATCGGTGGCAGTGTGGCGGCACTGTCGCAGGTACAGCGCATTAGGTGGCAGTGGGCGCGTCCTCTGACCCTGGCGTGTAAGGCGTCGGTGCGGGGGAGGCCGGCGTCTCCGGCTCAAGGTGGGCCGTTCCGAGTCGGGCAGGTCTGTCGCTCGGCGGGCGGTGGCCTGTTTCCGAGGATGGCGCGTCAGTCGGCTCATCGGAGCCGCCGCAGGCCAGCAGAAGCAACGCAGAAGCAGTGCCATGGCAAGATCCCCAGGAAAAGTCGTGGCGTTCTCATACGATTCACTCCCTGTGTTTGCTGGCGCCGGTGTGACGGCATTGTCCGAATGCTAGCATATGTCGGGGGGTGCCTGCGCCGCACCCGGGGCGGTGGAGTCAATGCCCTGCCGGTTACCGCCTGACGTCCGTTCGACTCCACGGTGCCGGTGCAGGCTGTGCCCTCATCGGAGCGCCAACGGCAAAAAAACACCCGCCGGAGACAGGCCCAAGCCACAGTCCAGCGAACGGGGGGTGATTACCCTTTGGGAGTAACGTTGTGGCCTCGGTCGTCAACGTGGCAGACGGGGTCCGTTCTGTCCCCCGGGTTACGTCCGGCGGTCAGAAGACCGGTTGTGCGAACCGCGATATTGTCGTCTGTACCTCTCGGCAGCAGCGCGAACGTCAGCCCCGGTTGGGGGCGGGTCAAACCCTTGAGTAAAGCTCGTGACAATAGGGAACTATATCGAATTCTACCCAAACAGCAGAGGCCCAGCACTCGGAGCACCGGGCCACTCCCATCAGATAGCCATCGATGAATTTTCTATGCCTCCCCTGCATGTAACCGGCGGAGGTAAAGTTGACTCTGAACACTCTGCGCGCCTGCCCGAAACCCCCTCCTTGAGCAGTCGTTGTAATATTAGGGGAATGCCCAGAAAAGTCCCGGTCAAATGCGCCATTCCCGGCTGCCACCGCCGGATCAAGATGACCCTCGCCGAACGCGAAGGACTGAGGCAGGAGGGACGCGAGAACAACGCTACGGCGGGCCTCGTCTGCCCCGCCCACGTGAAGGCCGCCTTCAACTTCGAATTCGACGAAATAGACATCGATGTCCCGCTGGGGGAACTCCTGGTCGAGGCGTCCAAGGAAAATCCCCGTTGGCGCGTGATGTTGACCCCGCTGCCCGGGGCGGCGGGTGAGCCGGACAGCCAGTCCACGCCAGGGCGGGGAGGCAGGGTTATTTAGTTCACCTGCACTGGCTTGCAACTCCCGGGAGGATTCAGGCGTGTTCCGGAGAAGCTCCAGGGATGGCCAGCTTCTCTGTCCACTGCCGGGCGTGTTCCTGCTGATCAGGTCGGCGATGACCGCCGCAGTAGGCACGGCATATCTCCGCTCCTGCTGAGTGCAGGCGTCCGGGATATTCCAGCTACTGCAAACGTGTAGCGTATCCGCGCCGGTCAGGGGATGGTTGCCGTTGGCTGGTCCCAGCTGAATCCCTACTGGTCAGCCATTCTCCGGACGGGCTGCTCGTCGCTGTGAGCGCCTCGCTGGCGGGACATGCAGGCGGGACGCGCCGGCCACCGCAAGGAACGCCGGTTTTCACGCGGCCAGGTCCACCGGTGTCCAGCCGGCGCCCAGCACCCGTTGGGCCACGTCCATGGGAAACTCGCTCACGGGCTTGACCTCGGCGTAGGTTTCGCCGCCGTTCAGGACGAGCCGGAAGTCGGGGGTCCAGCCGTTTGGTGCGGTTTTTAGCTACGGATTGGTCCCTTATGCCAGGTAGTAACCACACTCGTTACCACTCGACTTGGCTGCTGTATCAGTTTCAGACGTCGTTCTCAGTCGATATTACTGCCTCGCTTCGCTCTGGGAGTCATGGCCCGTAGGGTAGCTGGAGGGGTTGAAGGTGTTGTCGGTGATGGGCCCTGGGGGTTCAGTCCTCGGTGGGCCTCTCCGTGAAGCTGTCCATCATCTGGAGACGGATCGTCTTCCATGGCCAGGTGGCCGAGGCAGATGGCGACTGTCTGGGGTTCGGCGGGCATTGATTGCCGGCCGGTGAGGAGAGTCCACTCGCAGAAGAGGTGCCATGACGTTTGGTAGACGCGTGTAAGCGGCGGGTGTTGGCGGCCTGGGCGTCGCGGAGCCCATCGGAGACGGCCTGGGCCGCATATGGTCGCGGCTCGGCAGCTCGAGGTCTTTGCTGGAGGTGGACGAGTAGTGACGAGAAAGGAGCTGAGGGTGTCCTCTGCGTCCATGGGCTCGGGGACTCCATAAGTTCGTGATAACACTACATTTTCGCGGGCCCGGGGCCTCTATCCCGGACCCGCACTGGCCTGCCTCTTTCACCTCCCTAGCGAGGGTGGACGCTGAGCGGCTCGGTCGGGCACTTGCCCGAGTGCCGGCCGCCGCACCTGCTGCAATGGCTCAGGTGCCCCTCGAGCTCGTGCCTCCGGAGGGCGCGGCGGTCCTCGTATGATTCCTTGCACACCCAGCAGCTGAACATCAGCTCTCCCTCCTTGCCCAGGAGCAGGAGCATGAGCTGGCCAACGTCGGCGCCAGCTCCTCGCTCCGGTCGGCGTCTACCAGCCACTCCGCCCGCAGTGTGGGCATGGCCTACGGACCACTCGCCGCCACTCGCCGCCGCTCTGGGCGGAGATCTCCTCCCGGCAGTGGAGGCAGTTCGCCCACTGCTCGTTGTGGTCGTCCAGGGCCCTCGGCAGCCAGCTCCAGGCAGTCGCCGCAGCCGGACACCAGCGCCGGGTCGTCGGTGTGGACCGCGGTCATGCTCTCGCCGCCGCACAGCGGCCGGTCTTCTGGGGCGTAGTGGACCGTGTCAGTCGTGGCAGTCATTCCCGAACTCGCTTGGTCATGGCGCAAACGTCATATGAGTGTCTTTATACGACACTAGCAGTCAGACCCACCTATAAGTCGTATAAGTGCCGTTATATTTCATTTGGTCCGCTCCTTTAAATGCGTTTTGAATTTCTGGTCCCTCAGCCGCCCTGCATCCCCTTCCCACAGGAGGGGCAGCGCCAGCCCCTGTGTCCCATCGGCCCGTAGCGGCCGCAGTGCGGACACTCGACGGGCATTTCCCCTCCTCCGTGCCCCTCGATTGGGTTGCGCTTTGTGGTCACATGACTTCTCTCAGCGTCAATTTCGAAGCTGTCCGCCCCTTGCTGTAAAAGCCGCTCTCTGACGGGTTACAGCTGGGCCATATTGACGGCCGTTCAGGACGCGGCAGGTTCGGTGGCGCTCAACAGCCTGACCCCTGCCTCCTCGAGCTGGTTCCTGTACCGGATGAGGTCGGAGGGGCTCGTGGAGAACCTGGCGAAGTCGTGGACGATGATGGTGCCGAAGGGCTTTTCGGGCGACAGGGCGGCGGCGATCATTCGCTGGAACCCGGGCCGGTTATCCGTGGCTCCGTTGTGTCCTTCGTCCTCGTACTCCCGGGCCACTTCGAGGCCCTGTTCATCCGCGAACTGGCGGATCGTTTCGAGTTGCGCCATGACGGAATGTTGGTCATTCGAGGAAACCCGGGCGTAGGACGCTGCTGTGCTCTGGCTCATCTCAATCTCCTGGAACAGTTTTCTGACGGTGTGCGTCTGGGTTATCCGGGTTCCTGTCCCGCTTGCTACGCCTCTTCTCCCTGTGCTGGTTCATCTTCGAGTTCACCGCCGTGGGCCCCGAGGTCCGAGTACCGGAGGATGTGCTGACCATGACCGGGTCGTGTGATGCCAAGTCGACTTATTACCGTCTGATCAACAGATTCAGGACGACGTTGTGGCACTGCAGCATCATGGCTTCGATCTCCACGATGAGATGGTGCCGCCACCGACGACCCCGAACGGGGCGCGGCACCCGATGGGATTCGTCCGCTGCAAGTGAATCGAAAAGCCCGTCCCCGGGGTCACTGCGGGGATATGACGACCTGTATCGTGGCTGGCGAGACGTCGCCCAGTGCGTCCTTGTCGATGTAGACGCTCTGGATGACACTGCCATCCTTGGTGCCGTACAACCACCTTGTGCTTGGTCTCCTTGGACTTGTGCAGGATCAGGGTCAGGGTTTCCATTCGCTTTAAACTCCTTCTGTCCGGCTTGCCTGTCCGTTTTGCCTGTCCGTTTGCCTGGAAGTCGCCGGTCCCCTTTCTTCCTGGGGGGAATCCCTCACCACACGGCCGGGGCAGTCCGCGGCGGTGATCTCCGCGTCCGGGAACGGCTGGCTAGAGCAGAGGGTGGCTTGGTCATGTGAGGCTGTTGAGGGCATGAGCCGGGTACCTTGAGGAACGCCGAGGAACGCCGGTCCGGGCCAGCATGTGCGAGGCGTTCGGCAATCCAATGCCGCACTGTCCCCTCGACGCCGGTTCATCGCCGCGTCATCGGCTGACAGCTGGATTCGGACGTCATCTCAACTGGATGACCAAGGACCCGGCAGGGTGTCCGAAGTGTTCCACCACCCGCCGGGCGCGCCCGGCGATCAGGGCCCCTGTCCCCATGGCAGGAGGCGAAAATGCCCGTGTCCCCGATGGGCCGGGGCCGGTTCAGTTCCCCGGCCGCCCTGGAGAAGTGGGGCAGCTTCCTGCCCCGTATTTCCAGAATTCTCTCGAAGTCCCCGGGGTGGCTGTCACGCATCATCAGGCAGACCCCCACCAGCAGACCGGACCAGGACGTGACCGTCCTCGTCTCAGAATCCAGGGTGAAGGAGGACGGCGTTGAGCGGAGGCCGCCGCCCGGGGCCGGACCCGCGGCGCCCTCGGCGCCCGGTGCCAGCAGCGCGGCGCGGTTCTCCGCCAGTACCCGGCGGACCAGCCGGTTGTCGGGACGGTGGCCGGCCCTCTGTTCTGCAGCGGTGGCGACCAATTCGATCAGACCCTCGTCAAGACCGACGACGACTTGGCGCCAGCCTTGGATTACGGCCCGCCTGCCCACCGTTTCCCGGTTGCTGTCCCGCAGCGCCCTTTCCGCTGACCTGGCGGCCTGCCAGTTGCACACCCTGTCCTTGGTCAGGTACCGGTTGACGTCCACCGCCGAGGCCTCCGGGTCCCCCCTCAGGTCGATTTCACAGAAGCGCCTTTCCATCCGGCCTCCCTCGGGCGACCACGGGAAGAGCAGCCAGCGCAACCCGTTGGTCAGCGCCGCCAGGGGTACCTCTTCCCGGGCGCAGTGGGCCAGCAGTTGCCGCTCCAGCTGGGGGCTCTCGATGTTTTCGCCCGGCGTTCTCACGTCAATGAACACCCTGGGCGAGACTGCTCCTCTGGGCCGGCCTGGCGCAGGCGGCATCAGGGCGAAGTCGACGCTGCTGTTTCCGGTGACGTATCCCGGCATCACCTGCGAGAGGTCGAAGACGTCCCACCCGGCGGCGGCCAGCAGCCTGAGCACTACGGCCTGCGCGATGGCCGCCTTGCTCCGCTCCTCCAATGATGGCATGTCTCTGATCCCGGAAACCGCCTGGGAGATGGACTCCCTGTAATCGGCTCTCAGCATCTGATGAATTCTCTTGTCTGAGGGCTGTATGAGTGCGTAACGAAAACTTACCGGGCTTAATATAGGCTGGACAGCGCTCTGCTGCATAGTCACAGGAACGGAGCGGGCATCGGACGGTGTCCTGTTACCGGTCTTGCCAGTTCCGCGTTCACCGCGGGCGTGGCAGTGGCAGCCCCGATAGTGCATCCCGCCCTTCAGCAGT
>CASHTH010002523.1:0-11065 GCA_030341885.1 Geodia barretti | reverse complement strand
TAAGGAGGCACTGCCACTCCCACATCCCATATCCACCGACATTAGACCAATTTTGTGTGCTGACAAATAAGACGCGATTGCCCTGCCCATTCTTCACCACCGGTACCCTGAACGTCTTTCCCATGACAGCTCCTCCAAATGCGAACGGGGAACGAGAATCCACGACTCAAACGGCCACCGACGAACCCGGATGGGCAACTCCCAAAATTGCTGACAGTTGCCCCTTTACAAGCCTCATGACACATCTCTAGCCTGAATACATTCCTGAATACATTGAAATACAACCCGCCGCCACCGAGGGCCCACCACCATCGCGAAGTCGCGCGCAACATCCAGAGGCAAAAAATGGGCGGAAATGAGTGGAAATGAGCGGAAAAACGATAATTCTTTCTCCTGATCTACTTCGGAACGGAGATGTATTCACTTCTCCGAGCCGCATCAGGAACCGTATCAAGGCCTCTGATCGCAAATTGGCCCTACTTCTTGCCTCTGTCCACCTCCGGCCCATGGCCAGGGAGTTCTGCGATCAATGTAGTGGCCCAGAGCAACCACAAGCCGCTCCCAAAACCCATTCCTTCATCCAGTGAATAGCGGACCGGGGGTTCCGCTTGAACACCTTCGCTATAACGCTAATACCCGGAGTCAGAGGCGAGGAAATCCACAACACCCGATCCAGCCCGGATGGCAGGAAAATGCAGGGAATGTCAGTGTTTTCGGCCCCCTGACATTGCATGGACCCCCACCGTGGCCCCTCCCCTTTTTCTCCACCGCTTTGGCAAAAGCCGGGTCAACCCCCAACTACTCCTTGCAAATGCATCCAACCGAGCCCTAACATGAACCAACAAGACGACAGTCAAACGGGGGTGCCCACCTTGCGTCAAAGTGCCGTTTCCTTTCAGACCGGCGGTCTCAGTTTTGAAGGCGTAGTTGCCCAGCCCGATGCCCAGGGTGGTCCTTGGCCCGGGGTGGTCATTTGCCATCCGCACCCTCTGCACGGCGGCTCGATGCAGAATAACGTGGTACTGGCGCTGGCGTTGGGCCTTGCCGAAGAGGGATTCGTAACCTTGCGTTTCAACTTCCGTGGTGTGGGAGAGAGTGAGGGAGAACACGCCGAGGGAGAGAAGGAATTCGAGGAAGTGCTGGGTGCCCTGGATCTCATCAAGGCCTGGCCCGACACCCGCGGCAAGACCGGAGTGATCGGATACTCCTTCGGCTCGGGCGTGATCCTCCGCCATGATGCCGTCCAGAAAGAGGCAGACGCCGTGGCTCTGGTGTCTCCGGCGCTTCGCTACATCAGCAGCAGCCCTCTCAAGGAACACAAGATTCCCTCCCTGATAGTCGCCGGCGACCGCGATCGGCTCGTGGACTCCGAGAAACTCCCCGAGGAGCTGGACTCCTTTACCAAGAAGCCGGAGAGCCGCATATTCGACGGCGTCGACCACTTCTGGTACGGACACGAAGAAAGGCTAGTTCCCGAGGTCTCCCGTTTCTTCGTCGAACACTTGAAGTAGGGCTGACCTCTTTGACCTCTGCACCCCGTCACGCCGGGCTTGTCTCGGGAGTTTCGCCGCTGTCTGACGTGGCCTCCAGTCATGTCCAATGAATTCCCGCCACGCCAGGGACTGGCTTATTCAATCGGGCAAACCCCCGGAAGGCCGGACCGCGCAACGCACTCCGATATACCGGGACCTCCTGCTGATCCAGCTGGCGGTCTTCATTTTCCTGGCTGACCAGTTTTCCAAATACATGGTCAGGGAATCCCTCGTCCTCTTCGATTCTTACCCCCGAGAGGGGTTCTTTCGCATCACCCACACGTTCAATACCGGCAGCATTTTCGGGCTGTTCCAAGGCTACAACAGTCCGCTGATCCTGGTTTCCTTCATTGGCGTGGCGGTGTTGGTCCTGCTCTACCGGAGCCAACGATACCCCACCGGCCTGCTGCGACTGAGCTTGGGGCTGCAGTTGGGAGGGGCCTTTGGCAACATGATTGACCGGGTGCGCCTTGGGCACGTTATCGACTGGGTGGATGTCGGACCATGGCCGGTGTTCAACATTGCCGATGCCTCGATAGTGACCGGACTCGTCATCCTGGCCTGGCTGTTCGTGATGGCGGAGCGCTCGGAGGGTACCAGACCGGATGGGGATGCTTCGGACTTCTGCCCTGTATGCGATGGAACCATGCGGGCCCTGCCGCAAGGAGGCTGGCGCTGCTCCACATGTGGCGTTCGCGAACGGGTACTGCCGTCGGTTTCCGCTCCGCGAGGAGACCAGGGCCAGTGACAGCAAGTGAACGCAGCAAGGGAGCCGCAACCGTCCACGAAATCAGCGTGGCAGGAGCGGAGAGTCGCTTGGACCAGTACCTGTCCCAAGTTGATCTCGGCCTTACCCGCAGCCGTCTGCGGCAGCTGATCTCCGAGGGCCACGCGGTGGTCAATGGATCGGCCGTTAAGCCCGCGCACCGGGTGCGGCCGGGCGACCGCATCCTGCTAACGGTACCGCCCCCGAGGCCATCGGGCGTGGTGGCGCAGGACATCCCCCTTGCCGTGGTGTACCAGGACGCGGACTTGGTGGTGATCGACAAGCCAGCGGGGCTGTCGGTACACCCTGGGCCGGGCCACCCCGACCAAACGCTGGTCAACGGCCTGTTGGCCCTCTGCCCCGACATCCAGGGTATCGGCGGCGAGATTCGTCCGGGAATCGTCCACCGGCTGGACAAGGACACCTCGGGGCTCCTGATGGTGGCCAAGACGCAGGACTCCCACTATCACCTGTCACAGCAGATAAAGGACCGGGCTGTTGAGAAGGGATATCTTGCGCTGGCTGAAGGTACTCCCTCCCCCGAGGTCGGCCTGATAGACGTTCCTGTCGGGCGCGACCCTCGTCGGCGCACTAGGATGGCTGTCACGCCGGGTGGCCGTGAAAGCCGCACCGGCTATCGTCTGTTGGAGCGGGCAGGCGCATACAGCCTGCTGGAGCTGCGGCTGCACACCGGGCGCACGCACCAGGCCCGGGTGCACCTGGCATGGTTGGGACACCCATTGCTGGGCGATGCGGTATATGGCAGGCGAAGTCCCCTGCTCCCGGGACACTTCCTGCACGCCCATCACTTGGCCTTCGCCCACCCGATAACCGGCGAGCCGCTGGAGTTTCGATCGCCGCTGCCACCCGATTTGCAGAACGCGTTGGAGGCAATGCGGCCAGGATAGATGGGTGTCTCCGAAATAGTAAAAGGGACGGGTGAAACCCCGTCCCTTGGTTAGTGGTCTACTGTAGCGGTAATCCCTGCGGGATTGCCCCTACTTCTCCTCTTTGATCCAGTCGGACCCCCGCTCGGCGATCATGATGGTGGTGCCGTTGGTGTTGGCTCGGATCACGTCCGGCATCACCGAGGCATCTATCACCCGCAGCCCCTCGAGCCCGTGGACCTTGCAATACTGGTCCACCACGGCCATCGGATCGGAAGCGGGGCCCATCTTGCAGGTGCCGGCGATGTGGTGCTGGGTATAGGCATTGCGCAGGATCCAGCTGTCCAGAGCCTCGTCGGAGGCGAAGTCAGCCTCGGTCGGGTTCAGCATCTCGGCAATGTGGGCTGACATGGTCGGGTGCTCAGCGATACGAACTGCCGTAAGCAGAGCCTCGCGCATCCGCTCCCGGTCGTAGGGAGCGGAGAACAGCTGATAGTCCAGCCTCGGCTGAACGTGGGGGTCGGCCGTGGTCAGGGTGATCTCGCCAGCCGAAGTGGCGTTCTGCAGGCCGACGCTCAGGCCCCAGTGGAATTCGTCGCCCTCGTAGCTGACGCTGGCCGGGCGGTGCTCACTGGTCATCAGGGTAGGGGTGATCTGGAAGTCGGCGCGCGTGGGAGATTCCGGCGTGCTGAACCGCAGCCCGACCTGGATCGTGGGAGTCTCAACATCGGCTGGGTCTCCATAGCCGCGGAAAACCATGTACGCCGCCGGGTGGTCGCAGAAGTTCTTGCCGACGCCCGGCAGGTCGTGGACGGAGGCAATGCCATGGGTGGCCAGCTCGTCCTTCGGTCCGACCCCGGAGAGCAGAAGGGCCTGGCAGGACCCGATGGTGCCGCTGCTGAGGATGATTTGCTCGCCCTCGACCGTGAACACCTCCCCGCCGCTCTCGGCCTGTACGCCGATGGCCTTCTTACCGTCGAACAGGACACGGTGCACGGTGACGTCGCCTCGGACGCTGATGTTCAGGCGGTGTCGGGCCTGGGACAGGTAGGTCAGCGCGGTGCTCATTCGCACGCCGTCAATGTTGTTGAGGGGCCGGACGCCGATGCCGTTGGAGTCGGGCGAGTTCTGGTCGGCATCCTCGGGAAAGCCCACGCCGACGCAGGCATCATAGAAGGCGGTGGAGACGGGTATCCATTCCTCCTTCTTGAACCGCCGAATCGGGAGAGGGCCCTCGTCGCCGTGAAAGTCGTCGCCGGGATGGTCCCTGTCGTTCTCCATCTTGCGGAAGTACGGCAGGCAGCTGGTGAAGGCCCACTCGCCATTGCCCCAGGACGCCCAGTTGTCGTAGTCCTCAGGCACTCCGCGGAAGATGACCTGTCCGTTGATGGCGCTGGAGCCCCCGGTGGCCTTGCCCCGGGGGATGACCATCGGCTCGGTCTGGGCCGAGTTGGCAATGCCCCGCAGGTCCCAGCTGTGGGGGCCGTAGGCGGAACGCCATACGTTGTAACCACGCTTCAGGTCGTCGGGCAAATTCTCGAATTCGGGGTAGTCCGGCCCTGCCTCGAGCAGCAGCACCGACTTGTCAGGGTCCTCGGATAGTCGCGTCGCAACGACGCAGCCAGCAGACCCACCGCCAACAACTATATAGTCATACTTCATCAGAAATCACCTCCGCGACTAGCTTCATTAATCATGGACCGCTATCAGGTACGGCGTGAGTGCGGCCTATTATATATGCCATCTGAATAGGCAACCGCAACCAGGCTCCAAGGAAACGAGGTTCCACAGAACCCGGTGCCAATTCGTACATCGGCCGGGATTTCGGGAACCAACTGCGCTCCTAATTCAGACGATACGATCTCCTATACAAAACGATCTCCTATACAAAACGATCTCCCTTTTAGTAATCAGCCCGACAGGCAGAATTGAAGCGGGGCTAGTGCATTCTGTAGGGTACTGTTCTAATTTAAGTGGTACGCATACTGTAGTGGCAGATCTCAAATCCGCCCATTTACCAAGTCAAGATGATCTGATCGGACCAGACCACCGGATTCGAATCGCAACCCTGCTGACAGAAGCCCCTTGCCAAGCCTCATGACACTTGGCTACCGTCGAATTCGGCGGACTCAAAAGCCCGTGATTCCAATACCGCGACCGACGCATTGAGCAGTTCCATGCCCACTTACCGGGCCCCAGTACCGGCTCCTCTCCAACCCCCTCAAAGCGACGGAAATGCACAACAATGCACAGAATTGCACACATGTACCCCCCCAACCGGACTACCTGTCGGCTTACGGGGCTCCCCAGGTTCTCCGCCCCACTGCCGTCATACACCGCGACCAAAAAGTCCAGGGCCGTGTGTCTAGCGACGCTCAAGGGCAAGGGCAAAGCCACGACCAGAATGGGGATTCGGCCACCTGAAACGGAACGCTATGCGTCCGTACGCCTTTGTTGACAAACGTGAATGGGTTGCCTACCGTGATTTGAACTGACACGCTGAATTGGGCCTTGATTCCCCACCGGGCGGCCGCTCAACGGGTAGAGAATAAGGATGACTGGAATGGCGACAAATACCGAACAGGCTAGCTTGGAATTTGCGGATCAAACGCTGCTGGGAACTGACGGCGGCGCAGAACAGGGACCTATCATCCGGGTCGATTCTGTGTGGAAGATATTCGGCCGAAATCCGGAAAGAGTGCTGGGATCAGAGCATTCCAGCAAGAGCAAGCCTGAGCTGCAGTCGGAACTGGGAGTAGTTATAGGCCTGAGCGACGTATCGTTCGAAGTGCAGAAGGGAGAGACTTTCGTCATCATGGGATTGTCGGGCAGCGGCAAGTCGACCATGGTGCGCTGCCTCATCCGACTGATCGAGCCAACCTCGGGCAGCATCTTCATCGACGGGCATGACGTAACCGCGATGGACGATAAGCGGCTGATGGAGTTCCGCCGCGACAAGATAGCCATGGTGTTTCAGCACTACGGGCTCATGCCCCATCGCAACGTTCTGGAAAACGCGTCTTGGGGACTGGAGGTACAGGGCGTCTCTGAGGAGGAGCGGGCACGCCCGCACCCGCGAGGTGCTCGAAATGGTGGGGCTGGGCGGATGGGAGATGTCCTACCCCCGCCAACTCTCGGGCGGAATGCAGCAGCGCGTCGGCTTGGCCCGTGCCTTGGTGGTGAACACCGATATCCTGCTGATGGATGAGCCGTTCAGCGGCCTCGACCCTCTCATCCGCCGTCAGATGCAGGACGAACTCCTAAGGCTTCAGGAAGAACTACAGAAGACCATAGTGTTCATCACCCACGACTTGAACGAGGCTCTCAAACTCGGGAGTCGCATCGCCATCATGCAGGATGGCCGAGTGGTGCAGATCGGCTCCCCGGAGGACATCGTGCTCCGCCCCGAGGACCAGTACGTCGGTGATTTCACGCAAGATGTCCGGCTGGAGAGCGTGCTCACCGCCAGCCGAGTGATGGTGACTCCAAAGGCCACGGTCCTGGGGCATCAGGGGCCGCGGGCAGCACTGCACACCATCGCAGACAGTGACGGCGACGCCGCGTGGATCGTGGATCGCCGTCAGAGATACATTGGCATTCTCACTATCGCCAAGGCCAACCAGGCGCTGAGGGCGGGTATCAACCGGCTGGACCTGGGGTTGGGATATGTTGACCAGGGTTATGAGACAGTTAGCCCGGATACTACCTTCGACGTGCTGATTCCGCTGGCCATGGCCAGCGATTACCCCGTACCGGTTACCGACCGAGACAACAAGCTCGTTGGTGAGATTCACCGTAGTGCTCTGGCTGAGGCTCTGGCCGAGACTTCAACCGCCGACCAGGATTTCGAGGCAAACGTCGCCGCCAACGCGGCCCTCGCAGCCGAGACCGAGGCGGAACTGGAATACGACAGTGGCTAACCGTGGACGGGCGAACCGGGTTCCAAGTACAGATTGGAGGCTTCTGTGGCGGAAATAACTAGCGACCAATCTGGTGCGCAGTCTGAACCCGCCGGGGCGATGGCCCAGTTGCAGCGGTTAACTCGGTTGCCTGCCATTGTGCGGTGGGCAGCCGTATTGGGTATGTTTTTGGTGGTCCTGATCGTCTGCCTGGTTGCTTGGGGTCCCGACATGGACTTCCCCAGCGAAATTCCGATGGAGAAAGACGGCGTTTCCGAGCCCATGGAAATCAGCCGCGTGATTTCCGATGAAATCAAAGAGGGAACCACCTGGCTGGTGCGCAATTGGGGGTCAATGTTCGACGGCATCGACAAGGCGATAACCTTGACGATGGTCAAGTTGGAGGATGGCCTTCGCTGGATTCCCTGGCCAGCTACCTTCCTGGGAGTCTCGGCCATGGCTGCGGTGGTGGCAGGGTGGCGGCTGGCCCTGTTCGCTATGGGAAAGCTTGGTGTTCATCGGCCTGATGAACCGCTGGGACAGTTCTGTTGAGACCATCGCCATCATATTGTTCTCGGTGGTCATCTCCGTTGTGATTGCTCTGCCGCTGGGAATTCTGGGGGCTCGCTCCGACAGGGCGAACACTATGATGCGTCCCATACTGGACGGGATGCAGACGATGCCGAGTTACGTTTACTTGGTGCCCGGGATCCTTTTCTTCGGCCTGGGCTACACCCCGGCGGTCATTGCCACGGTGATCTACGCCGTGCCCCCAGCTATCCGTCTCACCAACCTCGGTATCCGGCAGGTGTCTCCGGCTACGGTTGAGGCCGCCCGTTCCTTCGGGGCCTCGCCCACGCAGATTCTCGCCAAGGTGCAGGTGCCGATGGCCCTGCCCACGATCATGGCCGGCATCAACCAGACAACAATGCTGGCCCTGTCCATGGTGGTCATTGCCTCGTTGGTGGGCGCCAGCGGGTTGGGCGAGGACGTGTTCCGCGCGCTCCAACGCCAGGACCCGGGCAACAGCGTGATCGCAGGTATGTCGATCGTGCTCATAGCCATCGTGTTTGACCGACTGACCCAGGCGGCGGCCCGCAGCAGACAGGAAGCCCTGGAGGAGGGGCACTAGAAAACCTTGATTTCGACAGGCTAGAGTTTGACAGGCAATGCAGTGGCTGGTATAAATTTTAAGCTTTCGCTTACCGCTAGGCGGCTATGCCGAGCCGTCAGTTCCTGACACGCCAAAGCAGAAACGAACCTTATATCTACAAGGCCCCATTGAGGGCGGAGGGATTGCATTGTTGACCCGAGAACGCATTATTCCTTTGGCAATGTTTCTGGCCATCATGGCCATGATTGCCGCCGTGGCCTGCGGCTCAACCGAGCCGGTCGAAGTAACCAGGATCGTCGAGGTAGAAAGAGAAGTCGAGGTTCCGGTTACTCAGGTGGTAACTGACCAAGTCGAAGTAACCAAGGTGGTCACCGAAGAGATAGTGGTCACCGAAGAAGTCATAGTTACTCAAGAGGTCGAGGTAACCAAGATTGTCGAGGTAGAAGTCGAGGCACCGGAAGGTCCCAAGGACACCATCGTCTTCTCCGACCTCAACTGGACCAGCGCACAGGTTCAGAACCGTATAGCCCAGTACATCATTGAACACGGCTATGGATATCCCACCGACGTGGTATTTGGCGGCACCTTGCCCCTCTTCCGGGTCTGCGCGGCGGTGACACTCATGTCACTATGGAAATCTGGCTGCCCAACCAGTCGGAAGCCTGGGATGAGGCTCTCGCCAACGGCGAGGTCGTACCAATTGGGGCCAGCTTGGGCAGTGACTGGCAAAGCACCTTCGTGATTCCGGCGTACCTGCAAGAGGAGTACCCCGAACTGGATCACATAGACGACCTTAAAGACCCTCAGTTCCAGGAACTCTTCTCCACTGACGACAGTCGAGGCAAGGCCCGGCTGGTAGCCTGTGTTCCCGGTTGGTCCTGCGAGTTAGTCAACGATGCCCAAATAACCGGCTACGAGCTGGAAGAGTACCTGCACGTCATAAAGCCCGGCTCCCAGGACGCCATGTTCGCCGAGGTCTTCGGGGCCTACGAACAGAACGAACCTTGGCTCGGCTATATGTGGGGCACCGCAGACCCAGCTCTGCTGCTGGACCTGGTGCTTCTGGAAGAAACCCCGTACAGCGACGAGTGCTGGTTCACCACCAAGGCCTGCGCCTTCGAGGACGCCACCATTCTTATCGCGGTTCATCCCGCCCTTCCCACCCGTGCGCCCGATGTCATGGACTTCCTGCGCAATTGGGAATTCAACATCTCCGTTTACAAGGCCGTTGCTCAGTGGACTGACCAGAACGACGCCACACGCAGGGGAAGCGGCCCTGAACTGGCTGAAGGAAGAAGGCGACACTTGGAGCACATGGGTGACCCCAGAGGCCGCCACAGCATTCCAGGCCGCCTTGGACTCCGGCCTTGAGGCCGAAGGCTGGCCCGACGAGTAACCCCCATCCCGTTCAGCCCGTCAATCGAGGCATGACCCCAGCGGCCCGGCAACAGTCGGGCCGCTTTTTCGTTCCCTGCCGCTCTGCGCACCAAACCAACAATGGGGTACAATTTAACCGGAAGGAGCAGCCATGACCCAACCTTCACACAACCAGCAACCGCTGGCGCGCTACCGCGGCAGGGGTAGGTATGGCGCGAAGCCAATGAATGAAAGCGAGTCAGAGAGCGCTGGTGCGCTTGCGAAGAGCTCTTGTGGGGCCAGCGATACCTGGCTGGTAGGTGGTAAAAGGTGTGGCCCTCACCCGTGGCGACGAGGTGGACGACCGACGGGCTGTGAAGGAGTATGCCCAGGGCTTGGGACGAAGAGAGATCAACGACCGGCGCATTCGGGATGCCTTCAGCCGACTGAACTCCTTCGCCGACGCCGCCGACAGGGTGCGGGAGTCGCGGGCGGGCGCCCAGCACTTGATTGCCGTTCTCGAAGACGTGACCTCTGCCGTCGAGAAGCTGTGGGACATGCTCCCTATGGATGACCAGGAAATTGACTACGATGACGAGTAAGGCGTCAAAAACTGACTGCCCCACGGGAGAGCGCGCCTTGGAATCGCCCCAACGAAAGGTCGCGATGCCATACTACGGCTGCTTTGCAAAACTGAACCAGTCCGACAGCCAGTCCCTCGCACGGCAGTTTCGGGAAGCAGCGCTAACCCAGATGTCGAGACTCGGCCGGGCGCCGACGTAGTCGTTCTCAACAGCTGCACCGTTACCGCAACGGCTGATGCCAAGGCCAGGCAGTTCCTTCGCGCCGCCCGGCGCCGCCGAACGAAAACCCTGATGCCGTGGTCATGGCCACCGGTTGCTACGCCCAGAGATCCCCCGCGGACCTACAGCGGATGACAGGGGTCTCGCTGGTAATCGGCAACACGGGCAAATCATGCCCTGGAAGCCACTGAACGCTCGCCGCAGGCAAGACTGCAATTGACCCTGCCCTGCCGCAGCCGAAGACGACACGCCGCACCCGGGCCATGGTGAAAATCCAGGAGGGTGTCTGACAGGTCTGCGCCACTGAGTCGTCCCCAAGGTGAAGTGGACGACGGAGCCAGCCATTGTGATCGAGGAGATTGTCCGGCGAGGATAAGCCGGCAATGTGTACGAGGGTATCGGGGTGGCCCTGACATGGCAACCGAGCTGACCGGTACCACTCTTGATCTGCGTACTCCAACCTGGAGAGAGCTATGCTGAGAGCAGACACGGTCTGCGACGGAGATTGAACGGCTCAGGGTGTTTCCTTCCTCCGGCTCACGAAATTATCCGGTTCGTGCTTGCCGTCGGAGGACTCAACGGCTGATGCCGCACTTCCACATCCCGCTTCAGAGTGGGTGTGATTCCACTTTGAGCGCCCTGCGGCCCGCCGCCCCTACGACCATCCGATTCGCCGAGTCGGTTGTCACTCGTACGCGGGATGTTTCC
>CASHTH010002522.1:0-11748 GCA_030341885.1 Geodia barretti | reverse complement strand
ACCTCCTTTAAGGAGAAAACGGTTCTGGCTGTTACCCCGAGTTCTCGGGGTGGAGTCGGGGCCAACTCCCAGGTCGATCGGTGGGTGTTCCTCTCCAGAAAGCCAGTGGCTCGAAGGCTAAATGCCCGAAGGTCCTGTGATTGAGTGCAATAGCGCTCCCAAGCTGATGGAGGGGTTCCCTGAGAAAATCCATCGTTCCCCCGGCATTGCCGGGGACCTGTTAACCACTCTTGAACACACCAACCCTCCCTTCCACTGTTCAGCGGTTAAGGCAAAAGAAGAAGCCGGACCTCCAAGGTCCGGCTTTTTCTTTTGCAAGCTGCTGCCGGTCAGGGACGAAAAGGGTTGCCCTGTCCCTCTACACCTCCACCTCCAGGTCCCTGACCTCAACGCTATCAAGCCACGCATGCTCCAAGTGATAGTGGCCATCTACCCCTGCTTCCGACAGGTACCTTTCGACAAGAATGCGAGCTCCGGACAAAGCCTCTTCGGGAGACCATCCCTGTGCCGTTAAGCAACCTCCGTGTTCCATCAGATGACAGGAAAAATAAGGCATCACAGCGGTATATCCGCCATCTTCGTCAGGAAACAAGACAACTGTTACCTTTTTGGTTTCCATAGGGTGAGCTCCTGAAAGCGGGGGAAACATTGGGGCGGACTGTCCTCGTCCGCCCCAACCTGTTCAGTGGACGGCGCACAGTCTAGCACAGTGCACCTGATTGGCTACCCTTTTTTTGTGAAAATTTGTGTGAGATTATTGGGCTGTCCAACCACCGTCCAGAACCAGCTCGCTTCCCGTCATGAACGACGACTCGTCGGATGCGAGAAATAGCACCCCGTTGGCAATGTCGTCCACCGTTCCAATCCGGCGAATCGGCGTCTCGGCTATTGCCTGTTCGCGGGCTCCTGGCACCGAAAGTCTCAGTTCAGTCATGGCCGTCTCTATGAAACCCGGATGTACGGAGTTGCACCTGATGCCTTCCCGTCCATATTGCACGGCGGTCGACTTGGTGAGCAGCCGTACCGAACCCTTGGACGCAGCGTATGCCGCTGCTGCGCCGCTCGCGGGGGAGAGGCCAACCAAAGCGGCGATGGAGGAGATATTCACGATGGAGCCACCGCCCGCCGCTCGCATCGCAGGAACGGCAGCCTTGGTACCGAGGAACACCCCCTTGCTGTTCACATCCATGATCCGGTCCCAGACATCCGTCGAGGTGCCATCGATTTTCGGGGCGTCCAGCCCCCCCCGTCGACACGCTGCCAATTCCGGCATTGTTGACCAGAATGTCCAGCTTCCCGTACTCGCCTACTGCGCGAGACACGGCACTCTCCCACTGGCCCGGCTCAGTAACATCCAGGTGGACATAGGTCGCCAGTCCGCCCAGCTCGCGAATTTCCGCCTCCAGCTTCAGGCCCTCTTCGTCCAGGATGTCACCTATTACCACGGCCGCGCCCTCACGGGCGAACAGCCGGGCTTCAGCAGATCCCTGCCCCCTTGCACCTCCACTGATTAGCGCCACTTTCCCTTCCAGTCGCATTCAAGACCTCTACTTCACAACTATTGGTTTACTACTTGGCTGTCCAACCTCCGTCTATCACCAGCTCGCTGCCAGTCATAAATGACGACTCATCCGAAGCCAGGAAGAGCACTCCGTTGGCTATGTCGTCCACCGTGCCGATACGATTCAATGCGCCTTGAGTAATTCCCACTCACGGCCGCCGGGCTGCGACAGGAAGGGTTCGGTCATTGGCGTTTCGATGAACCCCGGATGCACCGAGTTGCACCGAATTCCCTCCGTTCCGTACTGCACCGCTGTCGACTTTGTAAGCAACCTCACTGAACCCTTTGAAGCGGCATAGGCAGCGGCACGGCCGTTGCCGGGGGCGATTGCCACTATACCCGCAATGGAAGAAATGTTGATAATGGATCCTCCTCCGGCCGCCCGCATGGCAGGAATGGCAGTGCGGGTCCCCAGGAAGACCCCCTTGCTGTTCACTGCCATGATCCGGTCCCATAGCTCCGCATCAGTTCCGTCTATCTTTGTGCTGGTCAGGCCGCCACCCTCCATCCCGGTGATGCCTGCGTTGTTGACAAGGATGTCCAACTTGCCGTACTGGTCAACCGCTTGTGAGACGGCGCTTTGCCATTGGTCTTGCTCTGTTACATCCAGGTGGACACAGGTCGCCTGACCGCCCAGCTCGCGGATCTCCGCTTCCAGCTTCAATCCGTCTTCGTCCCGGATATCTCCGATGACCACTGCCGCCCCCTCTCTGGCGAAGAGCCGCGCTTCCGCAGCACCCTGACCCCTGGCGCCACCACTGATAAGCGCCACTTTGCTTTCCAGTCTCATGACAGTCCTCCATGGAGTCAATTGGCATAGGCGATACCCTGCCCTCCGAATTCCTCTCATGCCAGGCCAACCAGTCAGAGAAAATGCCTGGACACCACCAAAGGGCAAATGACGATAATCCGCTTCGGCCGGCAATGGCCAGCTTGAGCGGATTATACCCCGCGGGAATACAGGCATACTGCGAACGGGCCCCGATTGGAGTATCCTAGCGGGAACTATGCCCGGGCCAACATGAAGACAAAAGGGGAGGTCATGAATCAATTATGAGGCTGGAAGGTAAAGTGGCGATGGTTACCGGAGGCGCCAACGGCATGGGCGCCGATGAATGCAGGTTGTTCGCCCGCGAAGGCGCAAGGGTAGCGATCGCAGACATTCGTGAAGAGGACGGCCGTAGGGTTGAGGCCGAGATTGCCGAAGCTGGCGGCGAGGCCATGTTCGTCAACCTGAACGTGTCGGACGAAGACTCCTGGATAGCCGCAGTAGGAGAGGTGGTCGGACGGTTTGGCAAGCTGGACGTGCTGGTCAACAATGCCGGCATCAGCGGCAGCGGGGAGACCGACTTCCGCAGCACCGATGCCTGGGACCGGCTGCTGGATATCAACGCACGCGGAGTGTTCCTGGGCACCAAGCACGCCGTGACAGAGATGCAGAAGGCGGGAGGCGGCTCCATCGTCAACATCTCATCCATCTCCGGCATAGTGGGCCAGGAGTCCGTGCACCCGGGCTACAACGCTTCCAAGGGCGCCGTACGGCTGTTGACCAAGGCAACCGCCGTTCAGCACGCCAAGGACGGTATCCGCATCAACTCTGTACACCCCGGCATGATGCCTCCGATGCTGACATCTTTTCAGCGGGGCGACACTCGAAGGGAGAGGCTGATCAACGACGTTCCCATGCAGAGGGAAGGCCGCACCATCGAGGTCGCCAACGCCGTGCTGTTCCTGGCTTCCGACGAAGCCTCCTACATCACAGGCACTGAACTGGTCGTGGACGGCGGATTCACGGCCCGATAGTCTTCCGGACCTAGACCAATAACAATAGTCCTCTTCTCCTGCGTCGGGGAAATGGGTTTCCCCGGCCTAGAAGGCTTGGAAGAGGCAGCAAATGGAGGAAGCGATGGGATTCCGGGTGCTTCATCACTTGAATACCAGCAACATCAAGGGCATTCCCGAGGAGGCGCGCTGGGCCGAAGGCATGGGCTATGACGGCTTGTGCACCGAGGAAACGGGGCACGACCCACTGTTGCCCCTGGCCCTGGCAGCGACCACCACCTCAAGGGTCACGCTGGAGCCACGGGTCGCCATTGCCTTCCCCCGCTCTCCCATGGTCTTCGCTTATGCCGCCATGGACTTGCAGAATCTCTCCGACGGGCGGTTTCGCCTCGGGCTGGGGACACAGGTCAAAGGGCACATCGAGCGCCGGTTCTCGGCCCAGTGGGCAGCTCCCGGGCCGAGAATTCGGGAATATGTGCAGTCCCTTCACGCCATCTGGAATTCCTGGCAGAACGGGACACGGCTGGCTTACCACGGGGAACACTACAACTTTTCCCTGATGACTCCGTTCTTCAGCCCCGGTCCGTCCGAACAGCCTAGCCCGCCGGTATTCATAAGTGCAGTCAATACCTACAACTGCCGGGTGGCAGGCGAAGTATGCGACGGCCTGTCCCTCCACCCGCTGTGCTCACCGGAGTACCTGAAGCAGCGCATCCTGCCCAGCGTCGCAGACGGCGCCGGACGGAGCGGACGAGATGCCGCGGCCGTCAACCTGACTGGCTCGGGCTTCATCATCACCGGACCCAACAAGGCAGCCATCGAGGAACGAAAGTACGCCGTTCGGCGGCAGATCGCCTTCTATTCCTCGACGCGAACATACATGCCGGTGCTCGAAGTCCACGGATACCAGGACGTTTGCGTCAGGCTGCATGAAATGTCGCTGAAGGGCCAGTGGGAGGACATGACGGGACTGATAACCGACGACATCTTCGACAGCTTCGCGGTGGCAGTGGAATACGACGAGGTCGCAGCCGCAGTCAAAGAACGCTACGACGGCCTGCTGAACGAAGTGGTCTTTGGTATGGACGTGTCCGGCGCCGACGACGAAACTCAGCTGAGGAAAATCATCGAAGCATTGCAGGAATAGCCCGCCTCGCTACCCTCGGGACGCCCAGCTTCCGGATTCCACCGCAGTCAGGAAGTCCAGGACGGCGCCGTTGAAAAGCGCCGGCTCTTCCAGATTGATCGTATGGCCGCTTTGCGGAAACATTTAACAACCCGCTGCCGGGAATGCACTGCTTCATGAACAGCATCGGCTCGATGCACGGCTCGTCCTCGTCCCCCACCATGAGAAGCGCCGGAACAGGCAGTTGGCGCATTTCCTCTTCCAGCTGAAAGACCGTCGGACGACGCAACTGAATGCCCTGGGTGATGAGCGCGGAGCCCAGGGCTGAGTGTGCCGCCAGCCCGGCCCGGAACTTCTCCCACCCCACCGGATCTTTGCGCCGGAACTGAACGCGCGTCGGGCTGTTCGCATATTCATCGGCGAATTCGGAGATTCCCTCTGACTTCAGCCTTTCGACATTCCGGTGCCAGGCCTCGAGGTGAAGTTCGCGATCGGTTGAGCCCGTGCCGGTTGAAGCTACTACCAGGGCTCGAGTCATTTCCGGGTGAGCGATGGCGAAGCTCAGTGCGGTGGCAGCTCCCATGGAAAGCCCCGAGATGTAGGCCTGGCCGATCCCCAGATGATCCAGCAGGGCCTTTGCATCGGCCACCAAGCGGTCCTGGGAATAGGCTTCCGGGTCTTCAGGCACGCCGGATGGCGGATAGCCCCGGTGGCAATAGGTGATGACCCGGTAACGCCGGGCAAAAAAGTTGACCTGCGGCTCCCAACTCGATATGTCCCCGGCGAACTCGTGGGCAAAGAGGGGGGGGAAACCGGTGCCCGCAACTTCATAGTAGATACTCACTGCGTCGTCAGTAGTGAATGTAGGCATGGATGTTCCCTCGCGAACCAGATCCGGCGGAGAGAGGCACGGAACACGGGACTTGTGCGCATCCGCAAAAACCAATAGGCTTGCGGCAAGTCTAGCAGCCCGCAGTACCCGTCGCCATCACAGGAGGCGATAACTTATCTGCTACGGAGGAAGCCCTATGTTGAATAAAGTGCACCACATCACCTTCGTCGTCGAAAGCATTGACGACATGGCCGGCTACATCGAACGGAACTTCTCCCTTGCTCCCATGTCCCGCGACGAGTTCGAAGACCGCGGCTTCAAGTCCATCCTCTACCGAATCGGCGAGACCTACGTGGACTTCTTCGAGCCCCTGCGAGAAGACACGCCCATGGCCCGCCAGCTTCAGGCCACCGGGCCCGGAGTCATGCACGTGGCCTGGGGAGTCGACGGGATCGACGACGTATTCGCCGACCTCAAGGCCAAGGGCAACGAAATGCGCGGCGACGCACCATCGGCAAGCCCCTTCGGCTACCGCAACCTGAACATCGACACCGCCAGCTCGCACGGCATCCTCTTCCAGTTGGCCGAGGGCGAAGTGTCGCACTAGCGGCCAATTTGCCGAGGGGGTTGTTTGGTCATGGAATACAGTACTCTGGGACGAACCGGACTGCGTGTTTCGCGCGCGGGCTTCGGCGGCGGGGGCATCGGGCAGGTCTGGGGGCCTACCACAGAAGAGGCGGCGATCCACTCGGTTCATCGCGCCCTGGAACTGGGCATCACCTTCTTCGACGTCGCTCCCGCCTACGGGGACGGCACGGCTGAGGAAGCCCTCGGCAGGGCGCTGGTGGGCCGTTCCGAGGAGGTCTTCGTTGCAACCAAGGTCCGGCTGCGCGCCGACGAGATGGACGATGTCTCCGGAGCCGTCCGCCGCTCTGTGGACGCCAGCCTCTCCCGGTTGCGTCGCGACTCCGTCGATGTGCTCCACGTCCACAACCGTTTCACCGAGCGACGCGGCGAGGTGCTCCATTCCCTGTCAGGCGACGATGTACTCGGCCCGGTGCTTGACGCCTACAAGGAGATGCAGGCGGCAGGCAAGACCCGCTTCATCGGCCTCTCCGCCATGGATCACCACGTGCCCACCATGCACCGTTTGATCAACAGCGGTGAGTACGATACCGTCCTTGCCTACTACAACTTGCTCAACACCACCGCACAGCTGCCGAAGCCCCCGGGAGCGGAGGTGTTCGACAACGGTCAGATCATCCCCTTGGCCAGGAGCCAGGGAATGGGAATCATCGGCATCCGCTCACACGCTGCCGGAGCCCTGACGCCCGCACTCGATAGGCCCCCCGCGCCAGGCGACGCCCTTATGGAAGCCGACCTGCGCAAGGCCGCGTTGCTGGACTTCCTCCTGGAAGGTCCCATCGAAACGCTGTCCCAGGCCGCCATGGTATTCAGCGTTATGAACAGGGACATCGATACCACCGTTCCAGGCGTCAAGAACGCCGCTGAGGCCGAGGAAACCGCCCACTGCGCTGACCAGCCGCCCATTCCCGAAGCTCGCCTTCAGCACATGCGGGAGTTGTACGAACGCGACTTCTGCTAACCTCTTGCCCGCTCAGTTGGATTCTTGCACCTCGGAAAATGCAGGGGCGCACGATTGTGCGTCCCTGCGGCCTCTGAAGCACTTTAAAAGTTACCTACACGAGAGGCCACACGTCGTTGGCGAACCGCTCCATCCGTCCCAGCATCACATCCAGGTCTTCTGTCTGGCGCAGGAAGTCCAGCACCATCGAGCCGACCCCCATCTCCTGGTACTGCCTGATATCCCCGGCGACCTGCTCAGCGTTTCCTACGAAAGAAAGCCGGTCCTCTCCAGCCGCCGAGTCGGTCAGGTCGAACTGGTGCGTCCGGTAGATGGTCTCGATTTCCGATGGTCTCGATCAAATCGGCGCGCGTAAGTTGCCAGCCTTTCCAGCCCAGCCGCCAGTTGCTGCGGCGTTCCCATCGGGAATGTGGGATTGGAACCCAGCGGGTACCAACCGTCGGCCAGTTCCGCGGTCCGTCGCAGCGCAGGGCGACTCTCACCCCCAACCCAGATGGGTGGATGCGGCTTCTGTACCGGCTTCGGCAGGAAACTGATGTTGTCAAAACTGACATACTTCCTCGAAGTGCGGATCGTCGCTGGTCCACAGTTCCTTGAATGCCCGTATGTACTCGTCGGTGACGGCGCCGCGCTCCTCAAACGGTGGAAGGCCGAGCGCCTCGAACTCCTCGCGCATCCATCCAACCCCCACTCCTACCACCAACCGTCCGCCCGACAGAACGTCCAGCGTCGCCAGCGCCTTGGCCGCCACCAGCGGGTTGCGGTGCGGAACAATGATCACGCTGGTGACAAGGCGAATCCGGGATGTCTGCCCTGCCAGGAAAGCCAACAGCGTCAGCTGCTCCATCGACTCTCCCGACGGACTGCCCGGGAACTCGCCGCTCTCCGTGTAGGGATACGGTGAGGCTATATTCCTCGGTACCAGGATGTGGTCGCCGGTGAACACTGCATCGTAGCCCAGTTCCTCGCCCGCCCGTGCGATTCGGCCCAGCGTTTCAGGCGTGGCCAGCGGGCCCCGGCCTGGCAGCGTAAACCCGTACTTCATTTTCATCGCTCCTGACTCAATCGTAAGAATGCTTGCCTGTGCGTCTTCTCCCTCACCTTCACCCTAACCCTCTCCCTCAAGGGGAGGGAGGAAACTCTTTTTGGTGGGGGTGGGGGGGGGTGGGGGGGGTTGGGGGGGGGGGGGGGGGGGGGGGGGGGGGGGGGGGGGGGGGTGGGGGGTGGGGGGGGGGGTGTTTTTTTTTTTTTTGGGGGGGTGGGGGGGGGGGGGGTGGGGGGGGGGGGGGGGGGGGGGGGGGGGGGGGGGGGGGGGGGGGGGGGGGGGGGGGGGTGGGGGGTGGGGGGGGGGGTTTTTTTGGGGGGGGGGGGAAAGCGCGCGCAAAATCAATCACCTGCTCCGTTCGGTTACGGGACGGGAGGGTCGGCATCCGCGATCGGTCAGCACCAACTCAGCGATCTCCTGCGGTCTATTCGGATTTCAGCTCTCGTAGGCTGGGTTGCGGCTTCCCAAACCAAGTATAAAGCCGTCCACAGTCCTTGCAGCCAGTTCCGCCGCCGCCTCGTCGCTCATGCCGGCGGTGTCATGGCCTGCGGCCCGGGCGAGCAGCGCCTGCTTGGCCGCAGATGCAGGCCGGTTGTATTCCATCACGTACGGCTGGGTGACGCACGAGGTTTAGCCGTGGCCCACGAAATACTTGACCCCCACTATGTGCCCAATTGCGTTAGAGAGGCCGACGGCAAAATTGGGCGCCCCCATCATCGACATCCAGGCGGCCATGAGGCACTGCAGCCGCGCTTCGCTGTCTCCATCCGACTGCCGGGAACGCGGCAGCGCGGTGAAAAGCATCTCTGCCGCCGACAACACCGGAGCGTCTATGGCTGGCTGGTTCCCCCGGCTATACAGCCGCTCTATGCAGTGGTCCATCGCCTTGACGCCAGTGGAAAGCCAGAGCCAGTCCGGAGTGCCGGAGGTCATGTCAGGGTCCAGGACGATAAGGTCCGCGTACAGCCGCGGGTGTCCCACCCTGATCTTGTGGCCTTCGCCGTCATCGAGCACGTTGCCGCCACCCATGTTGAACTCGGCTCCAGCCGACAGGGTGGTCGGAATCGACACTTGGAGTGGAAGCGCCTTCCCGTCCAGGTTGGGCCGAAGCATCATGTCCTGTCGATGCCCCTGCTGCCTCAACTCGTCCACCGAGGTGATCCCCTCAGCCATCAACACGGCTATCATGCGAGCGGCGTCGGATATCGTGCTTCCGCCCACTCCCACCAGGGTGTCTGCCTCCAGGGACACTGCCAGGTTGGCCGCCTCGACCGCCGAGGACAGGGGCGCCCTTTGCGTCAGCCCCGAGTAGACGCCCACGGCCGATGCTCCCAGCGCGTCCTTGGTCCGCTGCACTGCATCCGTCTGCTCGGCCACTGTCCTTCCCGAAAGCACGAGCACCCGCTTGCCACCCAGGTCCGCGACCTCTCCTCCCAGCGTGGCGGTCTTGTCCTGCCCGAAAATGACCCGAGTGGGAACGGTCGGGTTGAACTCGCCGTTCAGGTTGGCGTATGAGCTCATGACAATCGCCTTCCAGTTTCAAGTTTTGGAGTTCGGATACACGCATCTCTTACGCCAGGACTCCTAAAGCCGAACTTGCTCCGCCCAATTGCAGGAGTTCTAGTCGGTCAGCGGGATGATGATGGCGAAGCGCGGCTCGGTGCCCACCACACGAGTCGAGTGTCCCGTACCTGTCATATCCTCTGCCATCAGCACAGTTCCCGCGCCATAGTGCTTGATGGGGGGGGTGTCCCGTCCGGCGTCCCCACCTCGATCTCTCCCGTCAGGGTGATGCTGTACTGCCGCCGCGGCGCGGTGTGAAAGTCCAGGAAATACCCCGGCTCATAAACCCTGAACGAAATCCCCGGCGTTTTTATCAATTCCGTCGAGAGGCCGTGGGCTCCCTCGGTGTCCACGAAGCTCTGCATTTCAAAGTCGCGTTCTTCGATGACCGAGTTGCCGTCGTCCCCTGTGTAAACGCGAACGAATTTTGCCATTCCTCTCACCTGGGTATTTGGCCGCTTGTGGCCTGAAATCTGCCGCCTCTAGTGCCGGTATCGTACAGGAATTCGTTGGGGCGTCAAGGAAAATCGGGCTAGGGGATCACCGACAGCCCCTGTCCTGCCAGCGCCGCCAGTACCACCACCAGCCAGGGCGGCCACTTCCAGATCGCCAGCAGTCCCAACGCCACCAGCGACAGGCCGAAGTCATAGGGCCCGTGAATCGCGCTGGTCCACACCGGGTCGTACAGCGCCGCCAGGAGCAAGCCGACGACCGCCGCGTTAATCCCCCGCATCGCGCCGCTGAAGCTGGCCCAGGTCCGCAGCCGGTCCCAGAAGGGCGTCACGCCGATGACCAGCAGGAACGAGGGCAGGAATATGGCGACCAAGGCGAACGGCCCCCCAACCCACCCTGACGGCATACCAACAAAGAGGCCAAGATATGCGGAAAAGGTGAACAGCGGCCCCGGAACGGCCTGCGCTGCTCCATACCCGGCCACGAACTCCGCGTCGCTCACCCATCCCGGAGCAACTACCAGTTCCCGTAGAAGTGGCAGCACCACGTGGCCGCCACCGAAAACCAGCGAGCCCGCCCGGTAGAAGCTGTCAAAGACCTGGATGAGGTCAGCGAATTCACCAACAAATGCCGCACGCTGCAGCAGCGGCAGCCCCACCAGGAGAACACCGAACAGGGCCAGGCATGCTACGGCAACCGTCCGATTTATGCGGAACTGCTGCTCCGTCTCCGCGCTTTCCTGATCGGCTCGCAGGAAGCGCATCCAATCGCCCGGCAGCGGCTATCACCACCAGTTGCCCCCACCCGGTGGGCCATGCCAGCACCCCTATGGTTGCGGCGATGGCCATCGCCGCCCTTGGGCGGTCCGGACACAGGCTTCGGGCCATCCCCCACACAGCCAGTGCCACAACAGCCACGGCCGCCGTCTTGAGTCCGTTCAGCCACCCCGCATCCCCTACATCGCCAAACATGGCCACGCCGTAGGCGAACAGGATCAGCGCAACAGCAGACGGAGTTGTGAATCCCAGCCACGCGGCGAGGCCACCGGCCAGGCCGGCGCGCCGCATGCCCAGCGCAATCCCCACCTGGCTGCTGGCCGGACCCGGAAGAAACTGGCATAGGGCGACCAGGTCGGCGTATGCCGCCTCGCCCAGCCACTTCCTTCGGACAACGATCTCTTCTCTGAAATATCCCAGGTGTGCGACAGGTCGGCCAAAGGAGGTCAGTCCCAGCCGCAGGAATACGGCCAGAACCTCCCAGGGTGTGCCTCTTCGGGTCTCAACTTCCATTCAGGGCTTTTTCGACCTTGCCGCGAAGGTTTCGGATCCAGAATCGCAGCAGCACGTCTGACGGCGCGGCCAGCACCGACCGGGCCATCATCCAGTAGACCCACCGTCGCCTGACCCGGGACGGCCGGGCCGGGTCGAGCCACCTGTCGTTGCGGGCCAGGATTGCCAGCGTCGCCAGCCCAAGCAGGATCGGCCATAGCGCGGCCAGGCGAAGGCGCAGGCAGCGACGCGGCACCGCCAGCAGGTAGGCCTCAGCGGCCTCAAAGTGCTCTAGGGCGGTCTGAATCCATGGCCTCAGCACCTGGAACGCCTCTGGGGAGTTGTCTGGCTCCAGAAGGCATCGGGGGCCCAATCCTGCCCTGTCCAGGTCCTCATTCGGCAGGTAGCACCGCCCGTTTCTCAGGTCCCGGGGAACATCTCGAAGCACGTTGGTCAGTTGCAGTGCCTTGCCGAAGCGGACGCCCAGTTCGCTCATGTCCCCGGCGTTCCAT
>CASHTH010002521.1:0-56195 GCA_030341885.1 Geodia barretti | reverse complement strand
GGAGCAACACGTCCATGACGACAACGTCAGGCTTTAGCTCATGTGCGAGAGCAAGGGCCTCTTCTCCGTTCCCGGCGTGCCCTACCACTTCGAAGTCGCCGGTACTTTCCAACATCTCCTGCAGCCCGACCCGCACGATCTGATGATGGTCGGCGAGGAGGACCCTAATCAGTTCCGTTGAAGACATGCCGTCCTCTCCTCGACTGGATTTACGGGGTTTCAGCAAGCCTGCTAAGGGGTCCCGACCAGAATTGTCTCTGCCCGCATTTTGCTGGTGAGCGATCCATTGCTACCGAAACAAGAACCTTTTTGGTGGAGCCAATGAGTCTCACAAACTGCTCATAGTCGGCGATTCGACCACCGGATGCTGCTGCCCGATATCGGCCTATCAGGAAAGAGCGTCCTTAACATCATAGACCGAGAATAGGGCATTTATACCTTTGTGCTGTCCGGAACCGCTCGGTGATCGTCGATACAAAGAAAATCAATTTTACTATGAACAATGGTGAATATGCCTTAAAAAATGCGTCGTGTTCGTCTTTGTGATCGGTACCCGCGAAGACCCCTCTAATAGGATAGGTTCCTGCATACCATACTGATCGTGTTTCCGAGTTATAGCAGTCTGGATATAACCTGGCTCACTTCAGCTGAATCGGGTATCGGGTCACAGCGGATGGTACTTACTAAACCATACCCCAATACGGCACAAATATCTGTTCGTTTAAGGAAATGCACAGTGACCCTTGGGAATGTGCAATGCATATGGTCATATCCAATGACCATATGGTGAGAGGAGAGTGGTGCTTTTTCATGTGGCGGCAGTACACCTCCGGTCTCTTTTGAGGCACATCGAAGGCACATTGATCGCAAGTTGTTGAAACGCTGGGGGGTATCTTGGCAATTGGTCGAGAGACTCAGGTCGACCGGGAAGAGAAGATTTCTCTCAGGGCAGCGATGGCTTGGTCCATATACCCTCCGTCTCTGCTCCCTGGCTGGTGTAGAATTGCCGGAGATTTTTGCTGTCCCTTGCTAACGGAGGGGGCACAATTTTGGAGGCGTCCATGTCCCAGACCATGACCGGCAAGCAGGCCCTGCTTGAGATGTTGAAGGCAGAAGGAGTCGATTACATTTTCGGCAATCCCGGCACCAGCGAGGGACCCATCATCGATATGCTGGGGGACTACCCCGAGCTTCGCTACGTGCTGGCCCTTCAAGAAAGCGTGGCCATGGGCATGGGCGAGTCGTATGCCAGGGCAACGGGACGGGCCTCATTCGTCAGCCTTCACGTCGACAGCGCGGTTGGCCAACGGCATTGCCCTTATGCTGGACGCCCTCAACACCGGGACCCCGATGGTGGTTACCTCGGCCAACTACGACATCCGGAAGACCAATGAGACAATTACGGACCTTGCACAGCTGGTGAGACCGGTTACCAAGTGGGCCGTGGAGCTTTCGCACGCCGATCAGATACCCAGCGTCATTCGTCGCGCATTCAACGAGGCCAACACTCACCCCAAGGGTCCGGTTTACGTCGGCTTCACCTCCAATGCATTGGAGGGGACTGCTGAAATGAACATTGAGCCATCCCGTGCCAACTACGGCGATGTCCGGCCTAGCCAGGAGGGCATCGGCCGGGCAGCGTCGCTGTTGATGGACGCCAGCAGGCCGATCATGCTGGTTGGAGACCGCTTATCCGATGACGACGCCATCGAGGAGGCCGTCGAGCTGGCGGAGCTAATGGGTCTGCCGGTCTACCAGGCGCGGGGCGCTGAGGTGGCTTTCCCCACTCGCCACCCACAGTTCATGGGCCCCCTTTCCCTGAGGGTGGCCTCCCAGCGGGCTATTTTGCAGCAGGTGGACTATGTTCTCGCGGTGGGTTCCGATCCCTTCGAGGAGCTCTTTTACTGGGGCGACGTCATTCTCCCGCCGGAATCAAAGCTGGTCCACATCGACCCGGATGCCGGTCGCATCGGACGCTCCGAGCCCACCGACGTGGGAATAGTTGGAGATTGCAGGCTGTCCCTGATCGACCTTATGGCAGCGCTGAGGGATCGGCTGTCTCCCGGGGACATGAGTGAGATTGAAGAGCGCAAGAAAGGCGTGGTGGCCGATCGGAACCACGCTCGCGAGGCATTCGAGGCGTCTGCGGCGGAGAACTGGAACCACAAACCCATGACTCCGGCGCGGATGATGTACGAACTGGCTGAAGCACTCCCTGAGAATGCCATAGTGGTTGACGACTCCATCAGCAACCGCGGCGTGATGCGTCACTATTTCCAGGCCACGCGGCGCGGCGACATTCTGGGCGTTCGAGGCCAGTCCATTGGCGGAGGCATAGGTGCCACCATGGGCACTCAATGCGCCTACCCCGACCGCAAGGTGTTCGGCATCATCGGCGACGGCAGCGCCATGATGACGGTGCAGGGACTCTGGACGGCGGCCAACGATAACATCCCCTGCGTGTTCGTCGTCTGCAACAATGGCGCTTACCGGGTGCTCAAGGTGAACTTCAACACCTACCAGTCGGATGTGTTGCAGCTGCCCGAGACGTCGGGGGGCAGGCTCATGTACTCCGACTTCACCACGCCCTTTGACTGGGTCTCCATATCCAGCGGGCTGGGCGTGCCCGCCGAGCGAATCACCGACCCTTCGCAGATCAAGCCGGCCGTAGACCGTGCGGTGGCCTCGGGCAAACCGGCGCTGCTGGACATCGTGATCGACGGCTCCTTGTAACGGGTGAGAGACGGATTGTAGGGCGGCGCCCCGAGGCAGGAATACTCCGCAACAGAAAAGAGGTTCAGCAATGCGCACAAACACCACCAAGGCCAAGCTCAATGAGGGTAGTGTCGTTTTCGGGGCCATAATCACGCGTTACGCGCCGGACATGGTGGAGATCTTCGGAGCGTTGGGCTATGACTTCGTGATGATCGACTGCGAGCACGGTCCGGCGGACCTGGACCAGGTGGAGCACATGGTCCGTGCCGCCGAATCTTTCGGGTTCACGCCCATAGCCCGAATCCCAGACCACCATGAGCAGACGATCCTGCGCTACCTGGACCGGGGGCTGCAGGGCATCATTGTGCCACACGTCAACACCGGCGAGCAGGCGGCGGCCATCGCCCAGGCCGCCCGCTACTACCCGGACGGCAAGCGTGGCATGGGAGGCGGCAGAGCCCAGGACTATGGCATCGGCGTCACGCGAGACGAAGCCACATCCTGGATCAACTCGCAGGTGCTGGTGATTCCCATGGTCGAGGACATCGAGGCCGTCGGAAACCTGGACGACATCCTGCAGGTGTCCGGTGCCGACGTCTTGCACGTCGCCGCCTCAGACTTGGGCCAGAGCATGGGGAACCCGAGCGTCGCGGAAGTGCGGCGGGTCATGAGTGAAGTGATTCCCCGAGTACGGGCAGGTGGCAAGAGCGTCGGAGTGGGCGGGAACAACCCAGCCGATACCGCGGGCGTCGCCGAGTTCGTCAGGCAGGGAGCAAACTTCGTGACCGTGTCGGCTTGGGGACTGCTGCGGATCGGCGGCGAAAACTTCCTCAAGAACGTAAGGGCAGCGCTGTAGGCACCCGCCGAATCCTGGTGCCCCACCGGCGGGGACGTAGGTCAGGGGAACTGCGGCAATGCGGGCCTGGGACGGGGGCGCCGTGCTATGGCGAACAGCACGGCGCTGGCGGCGTACAACCCCGTGAGTATCAGCAGCGATTCAGTGTATCCGCCCTCCCGGTCAACCATCCAGCCCAGGAACAGCGGGGTCAGCATCATTCCCGCAGCTGTAGAACACCGAGATGATGCCGGTCAGCGTGGCAAAATTACGGCGGCGTCCGAAGAGGTTGCCCACCAGCACCCAGTTCAGCACCGCCGCCCCCTCCAGGATGGCCAGCCCGGCCACGAACGGGAAGATGATCCATGTCCCAGGTACGATGACCAGCACCATCAGCGATACGGCTCCCACTGCCATGCCGACTCCAAGAACCCCTTGACCCGGCAGCCTGAGTCCGGAGAAGCCGATGAGCAGCCGCGCCGGGATGGATACGAAGAATAGCAGCGCCATCAGATCGGCCCCGGCCTGCTCCGACGTTCCTTCCACACCATGATGGGGATGGCGTGTACCAGGATTCCACTGGTGACCGAGATCCGGAAGGCGCTGGCAAGGAGGATGAACCAGTAGGTCGGCGTGTGCAGCGCCTCCCGAACCGTGAAGTCCGTCCCTGATGACTGGGACGACGACGTCCCTGATGTCTGTTCCACCGCCTCGCCCACTTCGGCCAGGTCGATGCCCATACTCTCCGGCGAACGCCGGATGAAGAAGGCGAACGGTATCACGACCACGACTACGAAGATGCCAGTGTAGAGCATCACCTCGCGCCAGCCCAAAGCCTCCACACCCCGGGACAATATTGGAATCAGCATCGCCCCACCCGCTGTGTAGCAGGTGATGACCAGCGTCATTCCGATGGCGCGCCGGCGGACGAACCAGCGGTTGGTAACGGCCAGAAATGTCTGCCCGAACCCGCTGTTGTTGCCAATATTGAGACGACACCGACGTAGACCAGCACGAAAACCCAGTACCCGTCGACCCCGGCGAGGATGATGAGCCCCACACCGGCCATCACGCCGAATATGAGCACGATGGGCCGGGAGTCGAACCTGTCCACCATCCAGCCGACCAGCGGTCCGCCCACGCCGGCCTCGCCTCGCGACAGGGCGAAGATCAGCGAGACCTGCGTGTCGGTGAGCATCAACTCATCGCGGATGGGGATGTAGAAGACGGGAAAGCCGTAGGAGAAGATCGCGCCCGGGAACAGGGCCAGGAAGCAGCAGGCTCCGATCACCCACCACCCGGGATAGATGCCGATCAGCCGGTGCCGGAGACCGGCTATGGACGCCATCAGACGCGCATGCCCATATCAGGAACTACCAGCTCAATGTTCAGGGAAGGGGTGTCCGCAGAACGCACGCCGTTAACTCCGTTCGTTGCCGGTCACGCAGGATAACGTCAGCATAGCGCCGGAATCATACCACGCCAGCTGTTCTGAAGGCCGTAGGGGCCGATGCGCCTGCGGAGTCCAGAAGGTCTGCTCACCCGTCGCCGTCCTCTTCCTGCCGGCGTCGCAGCTGGTCCTCCAGCCGCCGCAGGGACTGCTGGGTGGCCCGCAACTCGCTGAGCAGGGAGTCGGCGGTGGGGGCTTGCTCCAGCTGTTTGCAGACGCTCCTGCTTGGCCTCATCCAGGTTGTTGATCACCACGGCGATAAATAGGTTGATCACGACGAAGGTGCCGAAAACAACGAAGCTGACGAAGTACATCCAGGTCAGCGGGTGATACTCCATGGCCTTGTACATGATGTCGGTCCAGTCCTCCAGGGTCACCACCCGGAACAGGCTGAGCAGGGCGATGCCCAGGTTGCGCCAGTGCTCCGGGTCGTGCTCGTGGAAGAGCTGCCAGCCGATGATGGCGTAGACGTAGACCATCAGGCTCATCAGCGCCAAGATGTGCAGCATCCCGGGGATCGAACGCACCAGCGTGGCCACGATTAAACGTAGTTCCGGCACCGCGGAGACCAGCCGCAGCAGTCGCAGCAGCCGGGCCATCCGGGCGATGACGGCGATCCGCCTGTGGCCGGGATCAGCGAAAGTACGATGATGGAAAAATCAAAGATATTCCAGCCGTCCCGGAAATACCGGTCCGGTCGGGGATACTGCGCAAAGATCTTCATCGCCGCCTCGGCGATGAAGATTCCCAGCGTGATCCTGTGGCCCAGTTCGATCCAGCCATTGAAGCTGTCCGTCACTGGGACACCTGGTGCTCACACCCCTAGGAGAACCGCGTTGGCCAGGATCAGGGCGACTATGAAGTATTCGAATCCGTGGAATTTCGTGAGCCGGTGGGAGAGGTCGCGCAGCGTGTTAACCATGGCCGGGATTCAGCTACCTCCCACCCAGGCCGGGATCTTCGCTGTCACTCAGCTTTTCCAGTGGGGCGAAGCTCAACAGCAGCCGCTTTGCTCCGACGCCCCCTGCGAATTCCACCGTCACCTCAACGTCCGACGCCGTAACTTCGCAGGCCATGACGATGCCGTCGCCGAAGGCACGGTGTCGCACCGGGTCGCCCACCTTCAGCGCCGGTCCGGATGATGGTGCCACAGACGCAGCCGCCAGCGCCGCTGCCCGGATGGAGCTGCCTCCGCCGGGCTGGGGAGAAGTAACTGTACGTGCAGCGGTGGAGGACAGCGCCGCGGGGACCAGCAGGTCTTCCGGAATCTCGCGGAGGAACCGGGAAGCGGCTGCCGGCCCCCCGCTTCCGCCTCGAAAGTTCCGCCGGAAGGCGCGCATCAGGTACAGACGCTGTTCGGCGCGAGTCATCCCGACGTAGCACAGCCGACGCTCCTCTTCGGTCTGTTCTTCGCTGTCCAAGGAACGGGAGTGGGGCAGCAGGCCCTCTTCCATCCCGACGATGAAGACCACCGGGAACTCCAGCCCTTTGGCCTGATGCAGGGTGATCAGTGTGATGGAGTCCTCGGCATCCTCCAGATCGTCCACCTGCGAGACCAGCGATGTGCGCTCGAGCAGAGACCCTAACCCGTCGGGCGGAGTTTCGGCGTTGAATTCCTGGGCGATGCCCCGGAAGTCCATCACGTTCTCCCAGCGTTCCTCGGGCCGCTCGTCGCTTTCCTGAATGTGCTTTTGTAGGCCCGACTCCGAGAGCAGCACGTCTATGAGCTTGACGACCTCTGCCTCGCGGCTGATGGCCACCAGCCGTTCGATGAGGTCGACGAATTTGGCGATGGATGAAGCGGCGCGGGATGGCAGGGACACGGGGCTGGGCTGCTTGTTTCTGCTGGCTAAGGTGATTTCCCGCATGGCGTCGAACGTGGAAACGCCGCGGCCGGTGGCCCACTCCCCTAGCTGCTGCATGGACTTGGCGCCAAGGCCCCTCGGCGGGACGCTCACCACGCGGGCCAGGGTCTGGTCGTCCTGCTGGTTGTAGACCAGCCGGAGGTAGGCGGTGAGGTCCCTGATCTCCTTTCTCTGGTAAAAGCGGGTGCCGCCCACCAGCCGGTACTTCACCCCCTGCTGCAGGCAGGCCTCCTCCATAGCGCGGGACTGGGCGTTCACCCGGTACATCACGGCGCAATCACCCAGCTTGAAACTCTCCTCACGGGTGAGCCGCTTGATCTCTCCGATTACCTTGCCGGCCTCCTCGTCCTCGTCGTAGGCCTCATCAACCCGCACGGGCTGTCCCGTGGAATTGTCGGTGAATAGCTGGTGGTCGAGGCGCTTACCGTTGGACTCGATCAGCCCTTTTGCGGCGTTCAGTATGTTGGCGGTGGAGCGGTAGTTCTGGCCCAGCGAGATGACCTTTGCCCGTGGGTAGTCGTTCTTGAAGTTCAGAATGTTTCGAACGTCGGCGCTGCGCCACGAGTAGATGGACTGGTCCGGGTCGCCCACGACGCAGAAGTTCTGGTGCCCCTGCGACAACTGGCGGGACAGCTGGTACTGCGCCACGTTGGTGTCCTGGAACTCGTCCACCATCAGGTAGCCGTAGCGGTCCTGGTACCGCTGCAGCACCACGGGGTATTCCCGGAAGAGCTGCACGGTCCGAAGCAACAGGTCGTCGAAATCCACGGCGTTGTTGCGGGCCAGCAGTTCCTCGTAGTGGCGGTAGACCCGGGCGCATACTTCCTCGAAATAATACCCGGCGGCATCGCGGGCCATGGCCTGTGAGTCCTGCAGCACGTTCTTGGCCCGCGAGATCGCCGACAGCACTGCGCGGGGCGGGTACCGTTTGGGATCATAGTCCGCTTGCCCCAGGCACTGCTTGATTGCCGAAATCTGGTCGTCGTCGTCGAATATGGAATAGTTTCTGGAAAGGCCGATAAAGTCGCCCTCTATCCGCAGCAGCCGGGCGCAGAAGGAATGAAAGGTGCCGACCGTGAGCGCCCCCGCGTGGGGACCTGCAAGACGGCCGAGACGGTCCGTCATCTCCCGCGCCGCCTTGTTGGTGAACGTCATGGCGAGGATGCTGTAAGGACTGACCCCGTACTCCTGCACGAGGTAGGCGATTCGATGGGTGATCACGCGTGTCTTGCCGCTGCCCGGTCCGGCGATGATCAGCAGCGGCCCGTCCACCGTTTCCACGGCCTCGCGCTGGGCCGGGTTCAATCCTTCCAAGAGGTTGGCAACCTGGGTCATTGAAAAGCGTCTCCGTCAGATTTCCCGTTTGTTCAGGGGAACTTGATCATAGAGCGGCGCTATGAGTTCGAATCAGGACGCCGCCCTCGTGGTGCAGAGTCTCGACTACCCCAGCGCGGCGAGCACTTCCTCGCTGTTGGAGATGGTGGACAGGAAGGGCAGCGCCACTGTCAGCGAGGAGTCGTGTGCCTCCTGGCTCACCGAGGCGCAGCAGTCGCCAACGATGACCGCGTTGTAGCCCCGGTCACTGGCCTCGCGGGCAGTGCCCTCGACTACGAAGTTTGTGGCCACGCCAGCCAGCAGCAAGGTGCCGATGCGTTTGTTCTTGAGGATCGGTTCCAGGTCCGAGGCCATGAACGCGGAGACGCCGCGCTTCGTCACCACGGGCTCGCCCTCCTGCGGGGTCAGGGCGTCGTGGATCGATGCGCCCCAAGTGCCCTCGACCAGTGCGTTGGCACCATGGAGACCCTGCCACAGCCCCGCGTTCGCCGGGCGCTCGGGATAGCCGGGGCGGAATTTCACCGAGACGTATATGACCAGGATGCCGGCATTGCGGGCGGCGGCCAGCACCTGGGCCGTCTTGCCCAGCACATCGTTGTCCTTGACCATCTGGGCAAATCCGAAGTCCTTGAACGCGCCTTCCTCGTGGACGATGTCGTTCTCGAAGTCCATGAGCAAAAGGGCGGTATGTCCAGAGTTGAGATCCAAGGCCATGACGTCCTCCATTGAGACGAAGAGTGTTTCGTGTTAGGTGGTGATGGACCGCGCATCATTATAATACGACATAATGCGTCTTTGGCCCGGTGTAGGCGGCCGCGGCCCAGTCCGTGGCTGAAATTGCGGACAGTTGCCCCTTGCCAAGCCTCATGACACTTCCCTACCATCGAAGATGGCTGTCTCGAAGCCCCGCAAATCCAAAAAGTGCAACCGACGAATAAGGGGGCATCCTTGGCCGACTGGCATGGCCTTAACCTCGACGAACGACAACCGGACGCAGAGCCGGCCCCCAACCTGACTGGTGGCCGGGAAGGAGCCGAGGAATCGGAAATTTTCTGGCAGGTCACACGAAGTTTCGGACCCTCATCACCCCCGCAATTCACATCTGCGAAAGTTTCACATCCGGACGCAGTCGGGTCCCGGCAGAGGCGCGAATGGCAGGGAATGTCAGGGAATGTCAGTGATTTCATACCCCCTGCCCTGACTTCACTCCGGGTAGAAACCCTCCCCAGGTGCCACTCCGGCCAAGGGTCAATGATGTTCATTGGCAACACCCGCAGCAAGAGGAGATGGTTTGCCCAAGCGAATCGGAATGATGCCATGTCGGACCCGTTCTGAACCTCGTTAGGCGGGCGAATGTTATAATGGTTAGTCGGCGCTGTCCGACGATATTAGATTACCTACTGATCGCATTTCGCCGCGCACCGTTGCAGTCTCCTCAGGTCAGGCAACCTCAAACCAAACGGTCCAAACCCTTCAAGGACGTGTCATGCTGAAAATCGAACCCCAGAACCTTCGCACCCCCGGCCCCACTCCCATTCCCGACGACATCGTCGAGGCCATGGGCACTCCGATGATCAACCATCGGGGTCCCGAGTTCGACGAACTGATCAAGAAGTGCACCGCCCAGTTGAAACAGGTCTTCATGACTGACAACGACCTGTTTATCCTGACGGCCTCCGGCACTGGAGCGTTGGAAGCCGCTCTGGTAAATACCCTTTCCCCCGGCGACAAGGTCGTGGCGGCCACGGCAGGGTCCTTCGGCGACCGCTTCATCGATATGGCGGAAGCCTTCGGCGCCGACCTCACCCGCCTTGATTTCGAATGGGGAGAGCCAATCGATCCCGACGCCATCCGCCAATCCCTCCGGGATGACCCGGAGATCAAGGCGGTGATGGTCACACACAACGAGACTTCCACCGGCGTGACCCATCCGCTGGAGGAGATCGCCCGCATCGCCAAGCAGGAATTCAACAAGCTTCTCTTGGTCGACGCGGTCAGCAGCCTCGGCTGCCTCCCCCTCCCCGTCGATGCCTGGGACTGCGACCTTGTGGGCACCGCCTCGCAGAAGGGCTTCATGATTCCCCCCGGACTGGCCTTCATCAGCGTCAGCGACCGCGCTTGGGAGGCCCAGAAGACAGCCTCCATGCCCCGGTTCTACTTCGACCTGGAGGAGGCGAAAAGGACGCTGGAGCGGGGCCAGACCCCCTTCACGCCCAACGTGCCGCCATGTACGGGCTGAGCGTGGGGCTGGACAAGATAATGGAGGAGGGCCTTGAGGGAGTTTTCGGGCGCCACGCTGCCATCGGCCAGCTCACCCGAGACCGGATCCGCGAACTGGGCCTGGAGTTGCTGGTCTCCGACGAGCGCTACGCCTCGAACACCGTTACGGCGGTGAAAATGCCGGAGGGCATCGACGGTCGGGCCCTGATGGGCCGGATGCGCACGGAGAAGAACGTGGTGCTGGCCGGCGGGCAGGGCAAGCTGAGTTCCAGCATTTTCCGCATCGGACACCTGGGCCACGTCACCGAGGACGATATCGAAGAAGTTATCGACGCCCTCAAGGATCTGCTGCCCGAGGTGGGATTCAGGGCCAGCTAATTCCAGCAATTCTCGATCCTCGATAGGGGCGCACTTTCCTGCGCCCCTGTATTATTGGGGACAGATACGAACCGATAATGTCCCTTGGAATGGAGCCGGAGTCGTAAAGTGTCCGTTTCTCAACTGGAACAGGCCATGGCCAACCTCCGCATTGGCCTTGCCGAAATGGAAAATAAAGAGGCGCAGCTCGACGCCCAGATCTCCCAGTTTCGTCAACAGCTCCGCCGGGTCCCACGCCAGGCCATGTACGGTCAGGCCAGCCTGGACACCTCTCTGGCCGCTATGGGCGAGATCGAGGAACGCCTGGTCGATGCCGAAGCTGTCCGGCGGCGCCTCCTCCAGATCAAGGCCTCAGCTTCGCAGGAACTGGAGGCCCTGATCGTGCTCAAGCAGGTGGATGAGGCACGCACCAAGCTGGCCGGCCTGAAGCGGAGCGGCGCCACCGACGATTCAACGCTGACGGAAATCCGGCAGCTGGAGGAGTTCCTAGCCGTCCAGGGCAAGCGAGCCGAGCAGGCAATCACGGCCGGGTACGAGAAAAGAATCTAGCCGGGGACAAGGCAGGCTGACGAGGGAAAAGAAAGAGGGGCGCACAACTGGGCGCCCCTGCTTATCCCGCCGAAAAACCAACGCCCTGAGGACGCCCTATATCTCCCCGTCAATCCGGTTGATCACCAGCCCCGTGGGCAGCTTGGGGTAGAAGAACGTCGATTTGCGCGGCAACCGCTGGCCCTGCCCAACAATCTCCTGGAAGGCGTCCATGGGAAAGGGCTTCAGGAAGAAGGCCATTTGCAGCGCGCCGCTGGCCACCCCCTGAGCGGCTTCCTCGTGGTCGTGCAGGAAGCCCAGGTGCTGTAGCGTGGCCTCGCCCAGTTCCGGGCGCAGCACCTGTTCCTCCAGCACCCACGCCTCGGACACGGCCAGCGAACCCCAGTCAGTGCCGACCGCTGAGTCCCGCAGCGTTAGCAACTGCGCCCCATCGGGGGTGACCGCCGCCATTACCCGGCCCGTACGGCCACGCTCTTCGACCAGCGCAACCAGATCGTCTGCCGAGAGATTGCCCGCGGGTTCGGCTTCAAAGACCTCGGCAAGGCGCGACTTAACCCGGGCCAACTGCTCCGAGCTGAGGCCGCTCAGGTTGCGGTGATAGGGCAGTACCACCAGCCCAGGATCGTCGAAGGCAATCAGGGTCATCATCACGTAGTTGTGGGCGAGAGATACGGCGCTTGCTCCCTCTGAGTGGCGGGCCATCCGATAGTGGCGGGACGCCTCGTAGCGGTGGTGCCCGTCGGCCAGGAATACCGGCCGGTTGGCAAAGAAACTGGATATCGCATCCACATCACGTGCTTCCGAGATTCGCCACAAAGTCGTATCAGAGCCGTACTCATCGCTGGCGTCGACCTCCGGGTCGGCGGACATCACCCGCTGGAACACCGGCTCGAGCTCGTTGTTGGCATCCTGATAGAGAGACATTATCGGGCTGATGTTGGCCGATACAGACTCCATCAGCGTAACCCTGTCCCGGATGGCCGGCGCCTCGGTGAACTCGTGGGGCAGCACCTGCCGGGTGTCGTAGTCCTCGATACCGACGCAGGCGATGAGGCCCAGCCTTGACCGCTCGCGCCCACCCATGCTGAATCCGTGGCGCAGCAGGTAGTAGGCGGGTTCGGTCTCCTGTTGCAGCACACCGTCCTGGAGCCACTGTTCGAACCGCTCAGCAGTCTCAGCGTAGCGTCCTGGCGAGTCGGCGGACCAGTCCAGCCCCTCTCCTGCCTCGAGGTGGATGACATTCAGGGGATGCCGGTCCATCAGAGCCTGCTGGATCTCCGGAGTGATCAGGTCGTAAGGAGGACACAGTACGGCGGCGATATCGTCAACCACCGCCGGGTTGTACCGCCACCCACGAAAGGGAGTAACTTTAGCCATCAGCGCACCTCGCCTGCTGGGACGGAGGCCCGTGTATGACTCCGTTCCCTTGGCAGGCACTTCTGCAATTTTGACTAAAGTATAGGTTCAAGAAAACGGTATCGCAAAGCCAACCGGGTTTAGGAGCGGAATCACCCGTATGGTATACTGGCGACCGGTTTGAACGGTTGGAAATCAAGCAAATCCCTGCTGCGAGGAAGACTCCCATGCCCGGTGCGATCACCCCAGTTGATGGCGGCACCATTACGTCAGTCCGCGGGTTCAAGGCCGGCGGCACCTATGCCGGAATTAAGACCTATTCCGACGACAAGATGGACGTCGGAATGCTGCTCTCAGACACGCCCTGTGCTGCGGCTGGGGTGTTCACCAAGAGCAGCATCGTGTCTCCGTCAGTAACCGTCAACCGCGAGACGCTGGCGGGGGGACAGTCCATCCGTGGACTGGTAGTCAACTCGGGCATAGCCAACGCAGGCGTGGGCGAGCAGGGCTACATTGATGCCAAGGAAATGGCGGTCGTTGCCTCGGGGGCCTTGGGTGTAAAGGCCGAAGAGCTACTGGTTTTCAGCACCGGCATCATCGGCGTGGAATTGCCGATGACCCTTATCAGGTCGGGCGTAGAGCAGATCGAGCTGTCCGGGTCCGGCGGCAACCCTCTGGCCAGGGCCATGATGACAACGGACACTCACCCCAAGGAAGTCGCGGTAACCGTCGACATCGGAGGTACGGAGGTCCGCATCGGCGGCGTGGCCAAAGGCTCGGGCATGATCCACCCCAACATGGCCACCATGCTGTGCTTCGTTGCCACGGATGCGGCCATCGACCAGGGACTACTGCGGTCCATGCTTCCGGACGTGGCCGACTACTCGCTGAACATGCTCACGGTCGATGGAGACAGCAGCACCAACGACTCGCTGGTCGTGCTGGCCAACGGAACCGCGGGAAACGCCACCATCACCGCCGGGACTCCCGAGGCCGACGCGTTCCGGGCCGGGCTGCTGGAGTGCTGCGTGCAATTGACCCGGATGCTGGCCCGCGACGGCGAGGGGGCGACCCACCTGCTGGTAGTCGAGGTCGCCGGCGCCCGGACCAGCGAGGACGCCCGGGTTGCGGCGCGCACCATTGCATCGTCGCTGCTGGTTAAATCGGCAGTCTACGGCGCCGACCCCAACTGGGGCCGCCTGCTCGCCGCCCTGGGTCGCAGCCAGGCCGAAGCGGTCGAGGAAAAGATCGATCTGTTTATCAACGGCGTCTGCATCATGGAGGCCGGCAAGCCCATCCCGTTCCACCGAGACGCAGTGGTGGCGCTTATGCGGGGCGACGAGGTCACTTTCCGTATCGCCCTGAACCTGGGCGATGAAGACGCCACCGCCTGGGGCTGCGACCTGACCGAGGAATACGTCGTTATCAACAGCGCCTATACCACCTAGACCGCTGACACCAAATAGCTCCTTAGAATCTGTCTACGATCTGTTTGATATGTTAAGTTGAGACTATTACCAAGGCAGGGTAATCATGTCTCATTCCTATCCCAGCGACATCAGCCGGGAGCAATTCGCCCGGATTCTTCCCATGCTGGAATCGGCCCGACGGCGGACCAAGCCCCGCACCGTGGATCTGTACGACGTCTTCTGCGGCGTGCTCTAACCTCCTCAAGAGCGGCTGCCAGTGGCGGATGCTCCCAGCGACTTCCCCGCCTGGCGCACCTGCTACAAGTATTTACGGCAATGGAGTGAGCGCCCTGCCCGGAGGAAGAGTCCATTCTGGAGCAGGTCTTAAAAAGAATCGGTTTGCGCGGTCCGGCAGAGCATGGGCGGACAGAGCAGACCAGCTTCTGCCTCGTGGACTCCCAGAGCGTAAGAACACCGACAGCGCGAGAACAAGGGCTATGACCGCGGGCAAGAAGGTGTCCGGATCAGCGCCACGTCGCGGTGGACAGCCAGGGGTTCCCCATGCGATTCATGTGACCACGCCGATGTTACCGACCGGCCGGGGCTTTGGCGATGTTTGAACAAGCCGAGCCGACCTGAGCCGGGTGCAGAATGTGATGGTCGACGGGGGTTACAACCGGGAAGCCCTTTGCTGCGGAGGTGCAGAACTGTTGGGAGCCTCGGTGGAGGTGGTGAAACGCAACGAACTGCACACCTTCGTGGTGCTGCCGAAACGATGGGTGGTAGAGCGGTCTTTCGCCTGGCTGGAGAAGTGCCGCCGACTATGGAAGAACTGCGAGGGAAAGCTCAATACCAGCCTGCAAATGGTGGTTCTCGCCTTCGCGGTGCTAATCCTTAAGAGATTGTAAACAGGCTCTTAGAATAGAGACCGCAGAGACGATCGTTCAGCACGCCATTCTCTGGGGTCTCTTGCATTTGTTTGCATTTGTTGACAAGATTCCAATAACAGGAGCGATACCCTGTCCATCGTAGTGAAAATAGGCGGCAGCACCCTGGGCAGCCACGACACCACGTTGGTGGACCTGGTGAAACTGCAACAGGAAGGCACCGAGGTCGTAGTGGTGCACGGGGGCGGCAATGTCATCTCCCGCTGGATGCAGCGCCAAGGCATCGCGCCGCAGTTCGTTGGGGGATTGCGGGTTACCGACGCCGAGAGTCTGGAAATCGTGGTTGCCGTCCTGGGCGGGCTGATTAACAAGGAGCTCGTCTCGCTCATGGAGCAACTCGGCGGCAAGTGCATCGGCCTGAGCGGGATCGACAACCGGATGCTGACCTGCGGAATCGCCAACCCCGAGCTTGGCTACGTGGGAGAGATACAGTCCGTCGACACCGGGCCCATACGCGCGTTGCTGGACTCCGGCTACATTCCAATGATCGCGCCGCTGGGTGTCCACAAATTTGACGGCTCGGAGAACGCCGGCAAGCCGCTGAACATAAACGGGGACACCGTGGCCGGCGAACTGGCCCGCGAGTTGCAGGCCGATAGGCTGGTGTTCCTGACGGACGTGGCGGGCGTGATGGACAGTGGTGGGCGCGTCATATCGCGCTTGGACCAGCGCCGTGCCAACATGCTGTTGAACTCCGGCGTGGCGGGCGGCGGTATGATTCCCAAGCTCCAGGCCTGCCTGCGTGGCCTTGAGGGCGGTGCCGTCGCCGACATCATTGACGGCCGCCACCCCAACGCCCTGGTCGACTGCCTGCAGGGTCGGAATACGGGCACTACGATTACACCCGCACCGCGCGGGCGCTGATCAGGGCGACTCCGGGAGAGGCCATGGCGCCGCAACTCCCAGCCTGTTCCAGTCGCAAAATAGCGGCGATAACAAAAGCCCCCAGCATATCGCCGGGGGCCTTGCTGCTTCCTTATGCCAAGGGTCTAAAAGTTTCGTTGCAGCATGCTCTAAACAAGCCGCAACCAGCGTCGTCCGTCACTTGCAGTAGGGACCGATGTCGGATGCCTCTTTGAGATTGGAGGGCACACACCCAGTTAATGCGTTGTCTCCTAGGAACAACCGTGCCAGGTTGGTCAATTTTCCTAACTCAAGCGGTATGTCTCCGCTCAATCGGTTGTCGTGGAGGTTTAGCTCCCTGAGATTCGTGAGATCACCCAACTCTATGGGTATGTGTCCCCTGAGTTCATTTCCGCTGAGAACCAGAATTCTCAATCCGGAAAGGTTACCCAATTGCAGGGGGATTTCGCCAGTTAACTTATTTCCGCTTAAATTCAGATTGGTCAGGCTGGCGAGGTTGCCCAACTCATTCGGGATATCTCCGCTCAACTCGTTGCTTTGCAGGTTGAGTCGAGCCAATTTGTCGAGGTTGCCCAATTCGCTTGGAATTTCCCCCTCCAACCGGTTGCTGTCCAACCACAATTGAGTCAGCCTGGTCAATGTACCCACCTCAAGAGGTAAGTCTCCGGTCAACACGTTGTCGTTGAGGTAGAGTTCCCGCAGTTTTGTCAGGTTTCCAAAATTGGGTGGTATTACCCCGCTTAATTCGTTACCGCTCAGATTAAGCACTGTCAGCTCGGTGAGATAGCCCAGCACCGGGGGGATCTCGCCGACCAACCGGGCATTGCCTAGCAGTAGCTCAGTAACCCTCCCGTTGCTGTCCGTCTTTACACCGGCCCAAGTGCGTAGCGGAGCGTCGCTCAACCAGTTTTCTTTTCGGCCAGTCCAGCCAAGCCCTCTCGTATCTTCGTACAACGTGATCAAAGCGACTCTGTCGGTTTCAGACGAAGCCTGAGCCGGTGGTGGAGTGCCCCTCGGCGTCGGTAGCAATCTAGCCACTGGAGTGGGCGTCAGGGTAGGTCTGGGTCGCGGCGTAGCTGTCACACGGCGTGTGGGCGGAGGTGTTGGCCGCGGCGTGGACGTGGGTTCAGGAGTAGCCGTGGGAGCGAGAGTTGGCTCAGGAGTGGGCGTGGGCGTCGGTTCGGGTGTGGGCGTGGCGGTTGGCTCAGGGGTTGAGGTTGGTTCTGGCGTATTCGTTGGGAGGGGTGTGGCCGTGGCTGTCGGTTTGGGCGTTGGAGTGTCAGGCTCGGCTGTGGAAGTAGGTAGCTCTGATTCTACAGAATCCTCGGGTTCGCCGTCGGAACCACAGGCCATCGTCAGAAACAGGACTAAGACCAACGCCATGGTTCCTACCGTTGCAAATCCCGAGGGAAGCGTACGCTTCGACTTCATTTGCCACTCCCTGGTTCAAATTAGTGTCGATTGCGCAACCGCAAGTTGCCTTAAACGCAGTGCCCGGCGAGTAAAGGACGCATATTATCACACCATCCCAATAGTTGTTCATAACTGCAACAGACTGGTGCTTACCCATCGTTCGATTCCTCACCTGGTAGGCGAAATAACTATCCGTAAAGTCCAAGGGGTCAAATGGGAGTGAGATTGGAGTAGATTCCGCACTGCCGTGTCAACGCCGACACTGTCCATCGCGCGTCTGGTCTTATGCATTGCAGAACGAGTCGAGTTGAGTAGTTAGCTGAATTCGAGGTGTATGCTGCACCCAGCGCGGCCTGCTGTATGAAAGATTCCGGCGGTTATGCGATAATCTAGCGGCACACTTTGGGTTGAAATTCCGCAGACGGACAATCGGGAGTAGAGGACTCGCAATGAGCATCAGCAGCGACTGGATCGACATTGAAAAGAAATATTACGCCCAGACGGTACGCCGCCAGCCGGTGGTCATCGTCCGAGGCGATGGCACCGAAGTTTGGGACGCCGATGGCAAGCAGTATCTTGACTTCGTCGCCGGCTGGGCCGTGAACCAGCTGGGCCACAGCCACCCCGCCATTACCCAGGCCATCGCCGAGCAGGCCGGCACGCTGATCCAGACTTCCAACCAGTTCTATACCGTACCCCAGTTGCAACTGGCCGAGATGCTCATCGAGAACAGCTGTCTCGACCTGGTGTTCTTCGGCAACAGCGGCGCCGAGGCCGTCGAGGGCGCCATGAAGCTGGCGCGGCGCTACGGCAAGCTGAACCGCGACGGTGCCTACGAAATCATCACCGCCTTTAACTCCTTCCACGGCCGCACTCAGGCCACCGTGGCCGCCACCGGCCAGCCTCACTACCAGGAGAACTTTGCTCCCCTGCTCCCGGGCTTCGTCCATGTGGACTACAACGACGTCGAGGCCGTGATGAACGCTACCACCGACCGCACCGCCGCCGTTATGGTGGAGCCAGTGCAGGGTGAGGCGGGCGTCATCATCCCCGACGACGACTACCTGCAACGCCTGCGCCAGTGGTGCGACAGCCAGGGCATCCTGCTCATTCTTGACGAAGTGCAGACAGGCATGGGACGGCTGGGCAGCATGTTCGGATACCAGGAGTACGGGGTCGAGCCCGACGTTATGACCCTGGCCAAGGGGCTGGGCTACGGTGTTCCCATCGGCGCGTTCCTGTCCAAGGCCCACTGCCAGGCTCTGGTCCCCGGTGACCACGGCTCCACCTTCGGCGGCAACGCGCTGACCACCGCCGCGGGCTACGCTGGTACCAAATTCCTCATCGAAAACGACATCCCCGGCCAGGTGAAGGAGATGGAGCCGTACCTGCTGGGCCGCCTGAACGACGTCAAGGACCGCTTCTCCTTTGTGACCGAGGTGCGCGGTAAGGGACTGCTGGCTGCCATGGACTTCGAGGACACCATTTCGCCGCAGGTGCTGGCGAACGCCAACGAAGCCGGCCTGCTGCTCAACGGCCCTCGCCCCAACACCGTCCGCTTCATGCCCCCGCTGAACGTGTCGCGGGAGGAGATCGACGAGGCCGCCGAGCGCCTGAGCACCGCGCTGTCCAAGATCTAGCTCCCGCCCATCCAGGTTTCGGACATCGCAGGCAGGGGCGCACGGTGGCGCGCCCCTGCAGTGCCACATAACTCCGGGCACGCTGTTTCTCCGCTGGCTTGATTCGAAAAGTCGGGGTCACGATGGTGAAGCGCGAGTTCTACATACTGGTTGAAACAGATTCCAATGGTGGATTCTTGGGGGAGTCCGCTCAATACGGTTCGTGCAGGAGTCTTGGAAAGACGCTGGATGAACTCTTGGCCAATATGCGCGGAGCCATACAGTCCCGCATGCAAGATGATTTGCCAGGACAGCCATTCTGAAATCAGCGGGTTTTACAGGTTGGAGGTGGCGGTCAAGACTCCGAAGGGGGGCAGGCAGTTCTACGTGCTGGTGAAAGATGACGGAGAAGGTGGCTACATCGGCATTGCGCCCGAGCTCAAGGGGTGCTTGAGCCACGGACTTACTCTGAATGAATTGATGTCAAATATGGATGAGGTCATTAGGCTGTGCCTTGAAGATGGGGAGGAGGCAGAGAATCCCTGCTTTTTCGGTATCCAGAGGGTGACTATCTAGCTCAATGACCCGGGTTCCCGCCCTGCGGGCCAATGAAATCGTCCGAGCTCTCCAACGACTGGGGTTCGAGTTTGTTCGTCAGAGGGGTAGCCATATCAGGCTCCGGCACCCGGATGGCCGGTTCGCCACGGTTCCGGACCACGGCACTAGAGAACTTCGGCGACAATTCGTGGTAGACATACTCAAGCAGGCGGGGTGGATTTCGGCGATTTCCTTGCATCTCTCTAACTTTTCAGACTAGCGCAGGTAGATTCCAGATGCCAAATGACAGAATCGTGCTCGCCTACAGCGGCGGGCTGGATACCACGGTCGCGGTGCCGTGGCTCAAGGAAAAATACGGCGCCGATATCGTGACCTTGACGATAGACTTGGGCATGGTTGACCTGGACACCGCCCGGCAGCGCGCGCTGTCTATCGCGCGGTCGAGGCCGTTATCGTTGACGGGCGGCAGACGCTGGTGGACGAGTTCCTGTTCCCCAGCCTACAGGCCGGGACCGTGTACGAAGAGCAGTATCCGCTAGCCACCGCGCTGGGCCGTCCGCTCATCGCCCGCTATCTGGTTGAGGCGGCGCGCGAGCACGGCGCCTACGCCGTGGCCCACGGATGCACGGGCAAGGGCAACGACCAGGTGCGCATTGAGGTCGGAGTGATGGCACTTGACCCCGATCTGCAGGTCATTGCGCCCATCCGTGACTGGGGCATGAGCCGCGACGACGAGATCGAGTACGGCTTGGCGCGCAACCTGCCGATCAATACCCGGGCCAGCCGATTCTCAACCGACGAGAACCTTTGGGGTCGCAGTGTGGAGGCAGGCGAACTGGAGGACCCATGGCTCGAGCCGCCCGAGGACGCCTACCTTTGGACCAGGCCCGCGGCGGAAACGCCTGACGCACCTGCATACCTCGAAATCGGTTTCGAACGAGGTCTGCCCGTCGCTATCAATGGCGAGTCGATCGGTGGGGTAGACCTGATCAGCCACCTGAACGCTGTAGGCGGCGAACATGGTATTGGCCGGGTCGACCACGTCGAGAATCGGCTGGTCGGCATCAAGTCCCGCGAGATCTACGAGTGCCCTGCGGCGATCATACTGCACGCCGCCCACAAGGCGCTGGAGACCATGACCCTGAGCAAGGAGCAGGCGCGTACCAAGGCTCGAATCGCCCAGGAATACTCAGACGTAATCTACAACGGCCTTTGGTACACCGCCCACCGAGCCGATTTGGACGCCTACGTGCAGAGCACGCAGCGACATGTCACCGGCGAGATTCGATTGCGGCTGCACAAGGGTGGCTGCACCGTTGTGGGCCGGCAGGCTCCGCAGGCGCTCTACAACTACGGCCTCGCCACCTACGATCGGCAGGACCAGTTCGACCACGCCGCAGCCGCCGGATTTATCGGCATCTACGGCCTGCCCGTTCGCACACAGAACCAGGCGCAGCCGGACTAGCCCGCCTTTCATTTAACCAGTTAAGCCACTCGACGTGATGCCGGAGGAACAATGACCGTCGCCGCCCGAATGCACGATCTTGGCACCGAAAGCGCCTTCGAGGTGCTGGCCAAGGCCCGCGCCCTGGAGGCCCAGGGCCGCGAGATAATCCACCTTGAAATCGGTGAACCTGACTTCGACACGCCTCGGCACATCATAGAGGCCGGGATGGCCGCCATCAGCGACGGGTTTACCCACTACGGCCCCACCGCCGGACTGCCGGAGCTGCGGGAGTCCATTGCCCGCAACAGCCGCGAGGTGCGCGGCACCAACACGGAGCCCGAAAACGTGGTGGTTACTCCCCGGTGCCAAGCCGATCATGTTCTACGTCCTGCTGGCGCTGGGTGAGCCGGGCGTCGAGGTGATTTACCCCAATCCGGGCTTTCCCATCTACGAATCGATGATCCGGTTCACCGGATGTACCCCTGTGCCAATGCAGTTGCTGGAGTCCAAGAGCTATCACCCTGACCTGGACCAGTTGGCGTCGCAGATTACTGACAAAACCCGGCTGATCATTCTAAACACGCCCGAGAATCCGTGCGGCTCGGCCCTGTCCGAGGATGAGTTGCGTACCATAGCCGATCTGGTGATGAAGCATCCCAACCTGTACGTCATGGCCGACGAGATCTACAAGGACATCCTCTACGACGGCGAACACTTTAGCATCGCATCCATCCCTGGGATGGAGGAGCGAACGATAATCCTCGACGGATTTTCCAAGAGCTATGCCATGACCGGCTGGCGGCTGGGTTACGGCATCATGCCCCCCGAGCTGGTGCCCCATGTGGTTAGGCTGGCAGTCAACAGCGTCTCCTGCGCCGCCACCTTCACCCAGAAAGCCGGTATCGCTGCACTTGAGGGACCCAAGGACCAAGTGGAGGCAATGACCGCGGAGTTCGCAACCCGCCGCCGCCTCATCACCGACGGGTTGCGCGGCATCCAGGGTATTCGTTGCCCGGAGCCGGAGGGTGCTTTCTACGTCTTTCCCAGCATCGAGGAGACCGGGCTCTCCAGCCGGGAGTTCGAGGACCGGGCCATGCAGGAGGCAGGCGTGGCCTTGTTGTCGGGATCGGCTTTCGGACAGTACGGTGATGGCTATGTGCGCCTGTCATACGCCAACTCGCAGGAGAACATCAGCAAGGCCGTCGAGCGCCTCGACACCCTGGTGCGCAGTCTCTAACGAAGCGTCGTCAAGTTCCTCTCTCTGTGGGAGAGAGTCAGGGTGAGGGCGTACCCATCGGCACGAAATAACCAAGCAGGAGACCGCAATGGCGGAATGCAAAGTTATCCATAACGACGGTTTGGAGGTCGAGATTCAGTCCGGAGCCATGACTCGACTTGCCGGAGTGTCCGAGGCGCTAACCGGCTCCACTGGCATACACCTCGCCATCGCCACCATTCCGCCTCACTGCGCCTCCAGCCCGCACTACCACGTCAACTGTGAGTCGGCCATCTACGTGGTCAAGGGTCACGGCCGATTCATCGTGGGCGACAAGCTGGATAACCCGCTGCCCATCGGCCCTGGCGACTTCATCTATGTCCCTGCCGAGGCAGTGCACCAGCCGGTCAACGACAGTGATGAGGTGATGGAGATAATCGTCGCCCGTAACACTCCGGTGGAGATCGTTGCCGAGGTGTAGTTCCATGGGAACGTTCAGCGTACAAATAGAAGTCTCCAAGCCTTACAGCGATGTGACTGCGTCATTCGAGGCACTAGTAGATACGGGAGCTACATACAGCGTTTTCCCCAGCAATGTCCTCGACGAGCTTGGTGTCATACTAGAGGAAAATCGTACTTTCGAACTGGCGGATAACAGAGTGGTAGAGCTTCCGATCGGTCACGCCGCTATCGTTGTTGCGGGAAGACGAATCATCACGCAGGTTGTATTTGGCCCTGAGGGAGTGTCTCCGCTGTTGGGCGCTACCGCGCTCGAAGGGGCCGGTCTTGCCGTTGACCCTGTAAGTCAAACTCTGGTTTCCGTTAACGCCCTGCTAAAATCGGGCTTCAATGGTAGTCTTGGCAACGGCTTGAATCACAACGACGTTCCTTGAGCCGCAACCCGACATCAAATATACTAGCGGCGCCCCGGCTGTTTATTCCCGCCGGGGCGTTCAACGCAACTAGCGCCGGAGAACAAGAAATGGATCTGGGACTCACTGAAATCCAGCAGATGCTGAAATCCAGCGCGCAGGAATTCTTGGCGCGGGAATGCCCCACCACCTTGGTTCGGGAAATGGAGGAGGATGAGCGGGGCTATCCCGACGAACTCTGGAGGCAGATGTCCGGGCTCGGTTGGGCCGGCGTGCCATTTCCCGAACAGTACGGCGGGACCGGCGGCGACTTTCTTGATCTGGCCGTGTTGCTGGAGGAGATCGGCCGTTCACTGGCACCCAGTCCGTATTTCTCCTCGGTGGTGCTGGGCGGTTTGACGGTACTGGACGCTGGCAGCGACGCCCAGAAAGACGACCTGCTCAGCCGGGTGTGTGACGGCAGCGGCATTTTGACGCTGGCGATCACCGAGGCTAGCGCGACCTTCGAAGCCTGGGGTGTGGAGACCACCGCCACCACCGACGGGAACGGTTTCGCCCTGAACGGCACCAAGTTGTTCGTCCCGGATGCCCACGTCGCCGACGTGATCATAGTTGCGGCCCGCACCAATCAGAGTGGCCCTCCTGAGGCGGGCATTACGTTGTTCCTCGTTCCCGCCAGGATGGAGGGCTTGGAAGTAACGCCCATTCGAACTATCGGTTCGGAGCGACAGTTCGAAGTCTCGCTGAATAACGTCCGTTTACCATCCAGCGCAGTATTGGGCGAGGTAAACGGCGGTTGGGCCATAGCAGATCGGGCGATTCAGCGGGCCATCGCCGGCCAGTGTATCACCATGCTGGGTGGCGCGACTGCTGTCCTCGATATGACCGTTGAGTACGTCAAGCAGCGTACCCAGTTCGGTCGCCCCGTGGGCAGCTTCCAGGCCGTTCAGCACCACTGTGCCCAGATGGCCACGGATGTCGAAGGCTGCCGGGGAGTGTCCTACCAGGCCGCGTGGATGCTGGCCGAGGGTTTGCCGGCGCAGCGAGAGATCTCCATCGCCAAGGCGTGGATCAGCCAGGCTTATCGTCGCGTCTGCGCAACGGCCCACCAGTGCCACGGTGCCATCGGGTTCACCAAGGAGCATGACCTGCAGCTGTACACCCGCCGGGCCAAAGTCCAGGAATTGGGTTACGGCGACGTTAACTATCATAAGGAACTGGCGATGGCGAGCATCGCCGGCGAATAACCCAGGGAGTAAGCCAAGGATGACAACCGGCAGCCAGTGTATTTTCTGCTCCATCGCCCGTGATTCGGCCAACCCGGACGTGCTTTACCGCGATGAACGTTGTTTCGTCGTCAAGGACCTCAGCCCCAAGGCTCCGGTGCACCTGTTGGTCATCCCCAACATGCACATTGCGTCCCTCGCCTATGTTGGTCCCGGGCAGGTCCCAATCATGGGCCATTTGTTCGTGGTGGCCGAGGAGATGGCACGGCGCGAGAGCATCACCCTGAGCGGGTACCGACTGGTGCTGAACCAAGGGCCTGATGCAAGCCAGACGATCCTTCACCCTCACGTTCACCTGCTTGGTGGCAGGCAGTTGGGTGACATGGGATGACGGTCGGTCCCAGGTACCAGATCGTCAACGACAAGTTTCGGGAGCGGTTCGCATCGCTGCCAGACAAGCTGCGGTCGCACATTTTCCGAGTTCGCGACGTCGGCCTCGATCTTGCCGCCCGGCATGGCATGGACGAGGAGCGGGCCGAACTGGCCATCCTGGGCCACGATGTCGCTCGCGCCGCCAAAAAGGACGAGATCCTGCGTCTTGCAGACCGATTCAGCATGTCCCCGCTGGACATTGAAAGACGGGCTCCGGTAACCCTGCACGGGCCCGTGGGCGCCGAGTTGCTCCGTAGCGAGGACGGTCTGGACGACGAAGAAATACTGGCGGCAGTTCGCTGGCACACCACGGGCCACAACAGCCTGACGCCGCTGGGCTGGCTGGTGTTCATCGCCGATAAGCTCGAGCCTCGCAAGATTAAGTCTTACCCCTATCAGCGGGAGCTACAACACATCGCCAATGAAAGCCTGAGCCAGGCAGTGCTCGAATTCCTCTGCAGGGAGTCGGCCCTGCGTTTGCAGAGCCGCAGACCAGTACACCCAAACAGCGTCGCTGCCATCAATTCGCTGCTGATTGAGAATGAAGCAGAACGGGCGCGAAAACCCAGGGCGCCGGTTACTACTGGGGCGGGATAGGAAAGGGCAGGAGTCTCTCTATGGAAATCGTATTAAGCCAGACGGCGGCCGAAAACATCATGAACAAGGGCAGCCGAGTTGTGGTCGACCTGTTGCAGCACTCCTCTTGAGCGGGCTGCGTTGTTGAGGTATCGGTCGATACCAGGGTGCACCGGAGGAACCTGGCGGGCTACGAAAGCTTCCAGATCAATGGCGTGGAAGTACTGATGCTTCCCGAGTTGTCCCGCCATGTCGTCAGCATGCAGATTAACCTGCGGTCGTTTCTGTTCTTTCGAAACCTGACTGAAAAAGAAAAAAAAAAAAAGAAAACTGACTGAAAAAAGTAAAAAGAACAAAAAAGAAAAAAGTACCTGAAAGAAGAAGAGAACACACCCCCCCTCCCCCCTGCGTCCTCCCCCACGCCCCACCATCCCCCCTCCCCCCCTTACCCATCCCCCCCCCTTCCTCCCCTTCCCATCTCCTCCTCCACCCCCTCCACACCCCCCCCCTCTCCCTCCCCCTCATCCCCCGCCCTCCGCCCCCCTCTCCCTCCCCACCTCCCCCCTCCCCCCCCACTACTCGCCATCCCTTCCCCGCTCCTTCCCCTCCCTCCCCCAGCCCATCCCCCCCCCCCCCCCCCCCCCCCCCCCCCTGCCTTACCCACCCCCTCCCCCCCCCCAGCCCTCTCCCCCCCCCCACACACCCCCTGTTCCCTCCTTCCGCCACCTCCCGCCGCCCCCGCGGCCCCCCGCCCCGCCTCCCGCCCCCCCACCCCCCCGCGCCCCATCCCCACCCACCCCGTTCCCCCCGACTGAAAAAACAAAAGAAACCTGACAATTTAAAAGATAAGAAACCCTGAAAAAAGAAAGGCACAAATATAAAAAACAACCTTCTAAGAAAAAAAAAACTAAAAAATAAACAAATCTTAAAAAATGAAAACCTTAAAAAAAATAAAAAAATAATCAAAAAGGAAAACTGAACTCTTAAAACTGCCCTCTCCCTTTATCCCCCCACCCCCACTCACCTCCCCCCGCCCCCCCTCCCTCCACCTCCCTTCCCTTCCCCTTCGCCACCCCCCCCTTCCTTCCCCCCCGATCTCCCCCCCACCCTTCTCCCCCTCCCCCCCCCCGACCCTCCCCCCCCTCCCCCCCGCCGCTCCCTCCCCCTCTGCCTCCTGCCCCCTCCCTTCCCCATTCCAACTTTCCCCCCACCCCCCACCTCCCCCCGTCCCGCCTCTCTGTCCCCCCCCCCCCCCCCCCCCTCTCCCCCCCCCCCGCCTCGCGCCTCCCCCCACTCGCTTCCCCCCCCCGCCCCCCGCCCTCCCTTCACGCCTGCCACCCACCCCCGCCCCCCAACACCCTGCACCTCTGCCCCCCCCCTTCCCTTTCCACCCCGCACCCCTGCCCCCCCCCCCCCTCCCTTCCCCCCCCCCCCACCCCCGTCCCCCCCCCCCCCACATCCCTATTCCCCCCCCCCTCCCCCTAAAAAAAACCTTAAAAAAAGACAAAAAAGAAAAGAATGAAAAGAACACCTGAAACTGACTGAATAAAAGAAAAAAAAATAGAAAAAAAACGAGAAAAAAAAACCTGAAAAACAAACACTAAAAATAAAAAAAACTGAACCAGAGAACCTGAAAACGTAAACACGAAATAACCAAGAAAAAAAAAAAAAGAACAGACAGAAAAAAACAACAAGTTCCCCCACTTTCCCTCACCAGCCCCTTCCACCCCCCCCCGCTCCCTCCCTCTCCCTCCCCCCTCCCCCCCTCCCGCCATGCCCCCCCCCCCCTCTTACACCCCCCCCCCCCCTCCCGCTCATCCCCCCCCCTACCACCCCCCCCCCTGCCTCCCCCACCCCATCCTCCCCCCCACCCCCTCCTTCGCCGCCCCCCCTGCCCCCCCCCCCCCCCCTCACCCCCCCCCCCTCCCCCCCCACCTCGCCTTCCCCCCCCCCCCCCCTCCTCCCCTGCTCTCCCCTTCCCCCCCCCTTCCCCCCCCTCCTCCCCCCCCCCCCCCCCCCCCCCCTTCCCCCTCCCCATCTTCCCCCCCCCGTCTCGTCCCCACCCCCCCCCCCCCGCCCTCCCCTCCCCCCCCCCCTCCTCCCCCGCCACGCCCCCCTTCGACCTCACCCCCCCCCGCGGTTCTCCCCTCCCCTCCTCCCCCTCCCCTTCCTCCCCATGAAAAAAAAAAAAAAAAAGAAACCTGACCCAAAAAAAGAAGAGAAAAGACCCTGAAAAAACGAAAAACAAAAAAAATCTGAAAAAAAACTGAAAGAAAAGAAAAAAAAAAAAAAAACCTGATATCTTAATAAAACCTATAAAATAAAGAAAAAAAAAAAATAAATAAAAACCTAAACCAAAAGTGAAAATACTGAAAAAAACCACATTAAACATTATGAATTAAAAACTTAAAACGAATAAAATAAAAAAAACTAACACAGAACAAAAAAACAAAGAAATAACACAGCACCACCTTAAAAAAACAACTTAAAAAAAAAACCACCCTGAAAACTCGAAAACCTGTACACATCCAACATCCCCCCCCCCCCCCCCTCCCCCTCCCCCCCCCCTCTCCCCCCCCCCCCCACCACTTCCCCCCCCTGTCCCCTTCCCCCGACCCCCCCCCTCGCCACCCCCCCCCCCCCCCCCCCCCGCCAAAATAACCCCTCACCAATCCCAACCCCCCCCCTCCCATCCCCTCCCCCCCACCCTTCCCTCCCCCCCACGCCCCCACCTCCTCCCCCCCCTTCTCGCCCCCAGACCCCCTTGCCCTCCTACCTTCCCCCCCCCCACCCATCCTCCCCTCCTCCCCCCCCCCCCACCCCCCCCACCCCCCCCCCCCATTCGCCCCCCTTCTCCCCCCCCCCCATCTCCTCCTTCCCCCATTCCCCCCTCCCCTCCCCCCCCCCCTCACCCCGCTCCCCCCCACTCCCTCAACGCCCCCCCGCCGCCCCCCCCTCCGTCCCCCCTCCCCTTCGCCGTCCCTACCCCCCCCCCCGCCCCCCTGCCCCCCCACCCACCCCTCCCCCCCTCCCCCGCCCCCCCCCCCTCCCCCAACCCCCCTGCCCTCCCCCCCCCCCTCCCCCCCCCCCTAATCCACCCACCCCCCGCCCCTCCCCCCCCCCCCCCCCCCCACCCCCTTCCCCCCTCCCCCCCCCCCCCTTCACCCCGCCCCCCCCCCCCCCATACCCCGTTCCCTCCCCTCTCCCACCCCTCCCCACCTTCCCCCGCTCACCCCTCCCCTCCCTCCACCGCTTCCCCCCCACCCCCCCCCCCCCCCCCCTGAAAAGAAAAAAGCATGAAATCGTTGCCTTCGACAACGGTATGGTGATCGGCAAGTCGCCTTACGGAATGCAGAGCGTGGAGGCGGAGGTTTAGCCCACACCCGCACTGGTGCAATCACCTGCAGTCCTCTCTTGAACTCACGGATACAAGGAAGCCCTCTCCATTCTGGAGAGGGCTAACCCGTTGCCACCTAGCGCGCCTTGTATTCCGGCTGGCGCTTTTCCACAAATGAGCGGCTTGCCTCCTTGAAGTCCTCACTCATATGCAGCTTAAGAGGCAGGGTCTGCATGTCAGCCTCGGCGCCCGCCTGCACCCACTGGCGCCGGGTCAGCTTGACGCCTACCCGCGCTGAAAGTGGCGGCGTCTTCAGCACCTTCTCCGCCAGTCCCTCGGCTGCAGACAGGTGGAAACCGTTGGGTACTAGGCGATTGATCAGACCTAGGCGGTAGAGTTCCGCCGCCTCCACGGGTTCGCCGGTGATGACCATCTCACTGGCGATCTTCGACGGCATAAATGCGTTTACCTTGGCCCAGATTCGGCCGCCGGCCAGACCTCGCCGGCTTTCGGTGATGCCGAACCTGGCGTCCTCTGAAGCCACTATCATATCGCTCTCGGCAGCGATGACGATGCCCGCTCCCAGTGCATAGCCGTGCACGGCGGCGATGATTGGCTTCCAGTTTATGGTGCGGCCCAGGTAGCCCTCGGGGTTGGGACCGCGTTCGCGGCGGGCGCTTTCCTGCGGCGTCATCTCCACGAAACGCTGCTTGATGTCGGCACCTGCGCAGAAGGCCCGTCCCGCGCCGTGAATGATCCCCACCCAGGCTTCCTCGTCCACATCAAACTCCAGTAGCGCCTCATTCAGATCCTCTTCGAACTGACGGTTCACCGCGTTAAGTGACTGCGGCCTGTTGAACATGATGTATGCGATCTTGCCCTTGCGGTCATAGTTCATGGTTTCGTACTCGGTCATATCCCCTCCAGGAGCGGTGCTTTCGTCGGTAAAGAGAAATCAGAACAAATCGTCAAATCTGTTGAAAAAACTGTTGACAGACTCCGTACCGATGTTCTAAATTACGGGCGCAATATTAGAACAACCGTTTGTTGGAGGCTGTTATGGCTACGTTGCTTGCCTCGCGTCCCGAAATTTCCCAGGATCAGGGTGGATACCCCGTCGCCGAAGACGCCTCGGAATTCTATCATTACGAGGACACTGGCTGCGAAGCTGCCGATTCCTGCCTCGACTGCCCGCTGCCCAAGTGCAGATACGACGACCCAGTCTGGTACCAGGGCATTCGTCGCTTGGCCAAGGACTTCAGGATCGTGCACGCAATGCAGCGAGAGTCGTTGAGCATCGAAGAGACCGCAGAGCGGTTCAACATCACTCACCGCACGGTGTTCCGCATTCTGCAGCGGTGCCGGGAAGCGGCGATGCTGGATACTTCGGATGGGGGACAGACGCTCGTCGCCGCTTAGCCACGACACCTGCATCCTTCTCGAAGTGGTTGGATTTCCTCCCCAACCACGCCGTAGGGGCGCACAGCGTGCGCCCCTACGAAGCTTTCAGGCAAAGGGGTTAGGCAGTTCAGGCCTACCCCCTCGGCAACCCCAGGCCCCGGCTGGCGATGATGTTGCGCTGCACTTCGGATGTTCCGGCGGCAATGGTCCCGGAGAAGCTGAGCATCCAGTGTTCCTGTACGCGGCCCCGCAACGGCGCCCACTTCTCCTCGCGCCCCAGCGTGCCGTACAGCCCCAGCACGTCCATGGCTGCCTCGGTCACCCGGCGGACGGTCTCGCTGCCGAACACCTTGCTCATCGAGGCCTCTCGCGTGGGCACCAGTCCCTGCCCCTGCATGTAGGCCACGTTGTAGGCGATCAGCCGGGCCACCTCGCATTCAATGTAACGGTCGGCCATAAGGCTGCGCACCCAGGGCACATCCATGAGCGCTTGGCCGTTGCGCTTGGTCTCGGTGGCATACTCCCGTACGTCATCCAGCAGGCGGCGCGCATTGGCCGAATAGTCGATGCCGGAACGCTCGAAGTCCAGGAGCGTCACCGCCACGTACCACCCGGCGATCCTCCTCGCCGACTACGTTGGCGCGGGGAACGCGCACGTTGTCGAACAGCACCTGGTTGAACTCGTGCCCGCCGGCCATGTTGATGATCGGCCTCACAGTGACGCCCGGCGATTTCATGTCCACCAGCACGAAGCTGATACCCCGGTGCTTGGGGGCGTCGGGGTCGGTGCGCGTGAGCAGCATGATGTAGTCGGCCCGGTGGGCCAGCGTCGTCCAGATCTTGGCGCCGTTGATGACCAGGTCGTCTCCGTCGCGGATCGCCCGCGTACTCAGCGATGCCAGATCTGAGCCGGACTCGGGCTCGCTGTAGCCCTGGCACCACTGCACTTCTCCGCGGGCCACCGGTGGCAGATGCGTGCGCTTCTGCTCTTCAGACCCGTGAATCATCAGCGTGGGTCCCAGCATGCGAACGCCGAAGATGTCGCGCCCAGGGGCCCTCAGGTAGGCGATTTCCTCGTTGAATATCGCCGACTTCACTGGCGATGCGCCCTGCCCGCCGTACTCCTCCGGCCAGTGCATGGTCAGCCAGCCCCGGTCGGCCATCTTGCGCCGGATGACCCGGGTCAGGTTCCAGTCGTCCTCTTCCGGATAGCGACCGCCGCCCTCCCATGTTTCGGGCAACTCGGTGGCGAGGAAGGTCCTCAGATCTTGACGAAACTGCTCGTCTTCCGGGGTAAACTTAAAGTCCAAAACGGCACTCCCTGGCGGCCTGAAACAGGGTGGGCAACGGAATGAAAGGGGCGGCTCTACCCGCCGACAGCGACGCAGGTGACCGTGCGTCACCACGCCGTCTACCGTGTGGATGTGCCTGTGACCAGATCGCCCACCACCGAAATGTCGTCGGCGCTGATCATGGCGATAATGTCATAGGGACCAGTTACAACGTCGACGGTTGCGATTCCCGGCAGCCCCGTGAGCGTTGTCGCTACTTCCCGGGTCTTGCCCACGGACGTCTCCACAAGCAGGTACGCTTTAGTCGCCATTTTCCGCCTTCCGTATACTGATTCTTTTCAACTTTACCAAGCACCGGCAATTCTACGGCCCGCCAAAATTCGTGTCAATTGCGTCATAATTGCGGGGCGACTACTCAAGGAAAGATAGCATGCAACTGTTGGCCGAGGGCGCGAAATCGCTGGGGATCCAACTGTCGAAGGGACAGCTGGACCAGTTTGAGCTGTACTACCGCGAACTGGCTGAGTGGAATGGGAGAAGCAACCTGACCTCATTGATCGGCTACGAGGAGGTGCAGGTCCGGCATTTCCTGGATTCCCTTACCGTCTGCCTGCCGTACGGCGGTCAGGCAGGCCTCGGGGTCTGCGCTCTCCCTGGTGTAAACCGGGTGGTGGACATCGGCGCCGGCGCCGGTTTTCCGGGTTTGCCTCTGAAGCTCGCCTTCCCCTCCGTTGAGCTGCACCTCATAGAGTCGGTTGGCAAGAAGACGGCGTTTCTGGATCACTTGGTTGGCTCGCTGGGGCTGGCGGGCGTCAACATCCACACCGGCCGGGCCGAAGCGCTGGCGCGCCTGCCGGAGCTGAGGGAGTCATTCGACCTGGGCGCTGGTAAGAGGGGTCGCCAGGCTGTCCCTGCTATTGGAGTACGCCCTGCCTTTCTGCCGAGTGGGAGGCCATACGGTCGCCCACAAGCACGGTGGGCTGGATGCCGAACTGACGGAGGCAGAGTTCGCTCTCTCGGAGCTTGGGGGACGAACAACTGGTGTATTCCCAGTCACTCTGGAGGGGTTGACCGACGACCGGGTGGTAGTGCAATTCGAAAAAGCCGCTCCAACACCAGAACGCTACCCCAGGCGTGTCGGGATCCCCGCGAAACGGCCCCTCTGAGTCGCGCCCGGAAGTACGCGCCTGGAAGTTCACGCCAGAAAGCTTACGCCTGGAAGTAAGCAAAGAAATGACCCCGCTCGGGGGATGCGGGGTCGGTTGCCTGCAATTCTGAGTCCGCCTTGAATCAGTCGTGGGGCGGAGGCTCGTGGTAGTAGCGGGTGTCCGGTGCCCGATTGTGGATGTTCTTCGTGCCTTTCTTGAAGATGCAGGTGCGAATGTTGTTTTCCAGCTCTTCCGGGTTTATGACACCATATCGAGCTACAGCGGCCTCGCTGGTAAGGTATTCGTTCATCTTTTGCAGAACTTCGTCCGCTGTTTCCCCAACCGCGATGAAACGATCCCGAGGATCGGACAGGAAGTTGCTTACCCTGGAGTAAAACGTGTCGGGCATTATTCCTCCTCCTAAGCTGCGGCTAAACTTCGCCGGACTGACTGGCAATGCTTGCCTGATAGTAGGTGATAGATACACCATTGGTGGCTGGGTTGTCAACGCGCCGCCCTCGCCGCTATTGGGTATTCGCGTCCTCAATGCCGCAATCTGGCCCTGCTGTCATTTGCCCCTTGCGATCACTGGCAACTGGCCTACGACATATGTTCTATAAGAATATTCACCGCATCGTGACTCTCCCGCAACGCCAGTGAAGTCTGCCTCGAAGCGGCAGCCAATATGGGTTCGCAGGAATGGTCGGACCTGAGCGGAAAATTAAATACTTTCATTGCCGCAGGCCACGTTCCGGCGTCTCTTAGGTTGCCTTGGTCGCTGTAGGTGAGGTCGCTCCCGGAGACCCGGGATTTTTGGAAGAATGCACAGAATTGCACAGTTATAGGAGGTGGGGTCATCGGGGTGCCGTTCTGCGTGAGATCGCCTTCGCCCTCAGGGGCACTCTCTCATTTGCCCTTAGGGCCACTCGAAGGAAAGCGCCAGGGATTGCGGGCCGGTTGACCCCCAATTATGATTTCTGCGGCCCGCAGCTTGGACCGGGCCGGATTCGGGATTGATTGGAGAACTGAAATGTCCGTCATGGTCACCGGCGGTACCGGCTTTATCGGCAACCGCATCATTCGCAAGCTGCTGGAGCGCGGTGAGGAGGTGGTCTGTTTCGACCTGGCCCCCCCGCGTGGCAATCTCACGCAATACCTCGATCGCATCAAGCTGTACCGCGGCGACGTCACGCAGCTTCCACAACTGATGGAGGCCATCAACGCCAACGGGGTGACCCGCATCATCCACATGGCTGCGCTGCTGCCGCCCGACACCGAGGACCGTCCCCCATTTCGCCATGCAGGTCAACATCGGTGGCACCAACAACGTCTTTGAGGCTGCCCGCTGGTGCGGTATCGAGCGCGTCGTCTACGCCAGTTCCATCGCGGTCTATGGGGTGCAGGATACCTTCGGCGAGCGCCCCATCAACGAGGATGACGTCAATGACCCCATCAACGTCTATGGCATGACCAAGTCGGTCAACGACTTCTCCGCCCGCCGCTACACCGACCTCTATGGCTTGGACCTGCGTGGTATCCGGATCTGCACCGTGTTCGGACACGGCCGGGTTACCGGCATGACCGGCATGATCGGCGGCCTGATGATGTCGCTGCCGGCCATCGGCCAGCCAATCACCATGCCCTTCCACGAGGACGAGCCGTCGCCCATGATCCACGCCGAGGACGCCGCCGAAATCTTCGTCCGGGCTGCCTTGGCCGGAGCGCTGAACCACCGTACCTACATCAGCGGCGGCAGCCTGGCCACCATCAAGGACATGGCCGACGCCGTGCGCAGTTTCATCCCCGACGCCCAGATAACCACCGGCGACCGCACCGTGCCCCACGTCTACATGGTCGACAACAGCCGGATGCTGGCCGATATCGGCTACGAGATTGCTCCGCTGCGCCAGCGCATCCTTGACCACATCAACGACGCCCGCGCCGAAGCCGGCATGCAGCCTATTCAGGGCTGACAACGCATTCAAGGCTGATAAGGAACAAGCGTGGGGAAGCGAGGGGTGGAATATCGAAGGTGGGTACTTCCGGGCAATTGCCGCCATTGCGTTTTGATGACACTTGCCCCTTGCCAAGCCTCATGACGCCTCCGTACGATATATTCGTATGCTTGCATCTGTTCGTGGTGCCCTTGTCAATTTCCGGGTGCCGGCGAGGCTCTTTGGTCATCCGACAACGGGCCGGAAAGTGCCGGTGGGACAAAATGGGACAGAATGGCACGGGAATCGCAAATTTTTGCTTAAAAAGGCATTTCCCAGCTACGGCGGAGCGTAAATTTGGGACAGGATGGGACAAAATGGGACAGAAGCGGGAAAATCTTGTCCCGGTTTTCCCGTGAAGACACCGAATGCTTCTTCGTGGGTCTGCCTTTCTGGGTCGGCTATATTGAATCGCCTGCGTTGCCCCGGTATCTGGGCAACCAATTGAGATAACCCAGGGGCGGCCCTCTGAGATTGTCGAGGGACTGCGCCCCTCCGTGTATAATTCAGGAAAACTTTCTCCGGAACGAATCCGCCGCACCTCAGCGCGGCCATGAGGGGATCACAATGAGTATCGCCATTGGATACATGCCGGGAGCTTTCGGTGAGGGCGGCGAGAACCCCAACTACCTTCGCGAACTGGTGGAACCGGTGATCGGCACGGCTACGACTCGATCTGGCTCAGCGATCGAATCGTCAGTGACAAGTTCAGCCTGGAGGCCATGACTGCCTGCGCCATGGTCGCCGCCTACTCCGACCGTCTCAAGTTCGGCACCAGCGTTATCGCCATGCCCCTGCGCAACCCTGTGGTGCTGGCGAAGCAGATCGCCACGCTGGACTTCCTTTCCCAGGGCCGCTTCTTCCCTGCGGTTGGCCTGGGGCAGGAAGAGCCCGAGGAATACGAGGCCTGCGGCGTCAGCAAGGAGCGACGGGGACCCCGAACCGACGAGGCTATCCAGTTGATGCGCCGCCTTTGGCAGGAAGACATGGTTACCCACGAGGGCGAATTCTATTCCTGCCACAACGTGTCCGTCACGCCCAAGCCCTTCCTGCAGCCGTCGACTCCGGTCTGGATCGGCGGACGCACCGCCGCTGCCGCCCGCCGCGTGGGCCGGGTTGGCGATGGTTGGCTCGTCTCCAGCGCCACTCCTGCCGAGATTAAGGAGGGCCGCGACATTCTCTTCGAGACGGCCGACGAATTCAATCGGGAAATCGAAGACGACCACGTTGGCGTATTGATGGGCTACTACGTAAGCAACGACGTTGAGGAAGCCACCATCAAGGCCAACCAGTACGTTACCCGCCAACGCCCCGACGCCCACTTCACCGAGTTCACTGCCGTCGGGCCCGTTGACCGTATTGCCGAGTACGTCAATCGCTACGTGGAGTCCGGTGCCTCGAAGTTCGTCGTCCGCCCCCTGTGCCCGGCCGAGGAAAAGCATTGAGCAACTGGACATCCTCGGCGAAGAACTCCTCCCCCACTTCCACAAGTAGCCGGCGGTTGAGTTCGAAATGGGAATTGTGCGAGTGAACGCGACGGTGAGAAACCCAGCCGACTTGAATCGTGCGTGGGAGGGTACATTCTTGGTCGACACGGGAGCCATCGACTGCGTCGTACCAAGGCGTTACTTGGAGGCTATCGGCCTTATTCCCATGGATAGCCGGGTTTACGGTTTGGCTGACGGTAGTGAAATCAGATTGGACGTCACTGTCGGCATTATTGAATTTATGGGAGGGAGAACCGGCAAGGATATTGTGTTATTGGACGACAATGACGCCGAGCCATTACTGGGCGTTACTGTCTTGGAGTCACTGGGAATCGAGATTGACGCCCGCAATGAGCAACTAACCAAGCTGCCATCGACAAGGATGAGGGCGTTTCTCCCAGCTACCGGTTAGTTTCCCACGTGATGACCAGCTCCCGCATCGGCTGGCGCCAGATGGCCCGGTAGCCGTCGCCGTCCGGCACGAAGAGCTCGTCGAACTGCTCGTCAAAGATCCGCCTCGCCCGGTCTCGAACTCCCTCCCGGGACCAGCGGCCGAATATCACCGAGTCCAGCGCCTCCTCCCGCGAGGGATGGTACCAGTCCTCCCACCACGTCGGTGCGGGTAGCACGCGAACATCGGGCAGGATGCCCAGGTCCCACAGTACCGGAAGCAACTCCCTGTGGCCGGGCATCGGTGCCAGAGGCTCGCCGTACACCCGCCGAAACAGTTCGGCACCGCGGTTGGGCGGAGGCTCGCTCCACACCATGATCATCACCCGCCGCCGGGCCGCCGCCTGCATCTTCTCGACGAACGGCACGATGTCCCTGACGAAGTAAGTTACATCGCAGGCCAACACGACATCTCCCTCGATGCCGTGGTCATCCATCCAGCCTGCGGCCACATGACGCGCATTGGTGATTCCCGCCTCTTGCCTTGATGCCTCGTACTCCGCGGCCATGCCTTCCGATGGCTCCACGGTCAGTACCTCTTGGCACCGTAGCGCCAGGGGCAGGGAGACGCGGCCAGCGCCGCCACCGACGTCTACCACCACGTCGTCCGGTTCAGCGTAAGATGCCAGTACTGCCAGGTTGGGATCCAGTTCTCGCCGTGGATCGAAGCGAAACTGCGCCGCCGATTGGCCGGTCCAGATGTCGGCGGGCCTCGGCCCGAACAAACGCAACTGCTGCTCCTCCACGGCATCCAGCATGGCGGTGTATTGGTCGGCGGCGATAGGCATCTTGGCGCTCCAATATTCGACGGCGAGAAAGCAAAGAACGCCGAGGAATTCTTGCGCTTTCTCGGCATTCCGGGATTGCTCCGTGGTCAAGTTAGATCGAAGGCCGAGTCTTGTACCAGCCGGCGTGCTGCTGATAGGTGTAGGCGGCCTGGATCACGCCCGGCTCGTCAAAGGGCTTGCCGGCAATCTGCAGGCCCACTGGCAGGCCGGCTTCGGTGAAGCCGCACGGTACCGAGATGGCCGGCAGGCCGGTAACATTGAAGGGAGCGGTAAAGCTTCGCCCCCGCACGGTAGTGGTTGGATCGTATCCCTCGAACGCAGGAGCGGGAGTGGTCATGGTCGGAGTAACCAGGAAATCCACCGTCCTCATTACCTCCGCGAACTCCCGTCGCGCCCACGTCCGTACTCGCTGGGCCTGCAGGTAGTCCGAGGCGGTCAACAGCCCCCCGGTGCGGAACCGGCTGCGTACGATGTCTCCGAACTTTTCCGGAATCTTCTTCAGGTTCGGCTCGTGGTAGGCATATGCCTCGGAAACCATGATCACCGAGTTCGCAGCGCGCACATAGTCCAGGCTGGGCAGAGAGACCTCTCGCACCTTCGCCCCCAGTCCTTCCAACTCAGTCACGGCCCTCTCCACGACTGCGACGGTCTCGGGGCTGACGCTGGGGTCGGGGTCAAAGAAGTAATGCCGAGGCAGCCCTATGGTTACACCCCTGATGTCCTCAACCAGCGAAGCCGAGTAGTCCGGCACCGGTGCCGTGCTTGACGTGGGGTCCTTCGGGTCGTGGCCTGCGATGGCCTGCAGCATGTACGCTGTATCCTCCACCGTCCAGGTCATCGGTCCGGCGTGGTCCTGAGACCAACTGAGCGTCACAACGCCAGCGCGGCTGACGCGCCCGTAGGTGGCCTTCAGGCCGACGATGCCGCAGTATGAGGCAGGGCCGCGTATCGACCCTCCGGTACAGGAGCCGAGGCCGCCCATGACCTGTCCCGAGGCAACCGACGATCCGGTACCACTGCTGGAGCCGCCGGTAATGTGGTCAAGATTCCACGGGTTGCGGGCCGGCTCGAAGGGCGTCGACCAGTCGGGGCCGCCCAGAGCAAACTCGTGCATTGCCAGCTTGCCAACAAGGACACCTCCGGCCTCTTTAAGCCGTGCTGTGGTCGTTGCGTCCGCCGTAGGCACTCGCTCCAGATCGACGTAGGAACCGGAGGTGGTCCGGGTGCCGGCAGTGTCGTAAAGATCCTTCAATGCGAAGGGGATGCCGTGCATAGGGCCCCTGTAGTTTCCCCGCAGCATCTCTGCCTCGGCCGTGCGGGCCTGCTCCAGGGCCCCGTCGGTCATCATGGTCACGAACGAATGCAGGCGATCGTCGGTCGCCTCGATGCGGTCGAGACAAGACCTCAATAGCTCCACCGGCGATAGCTGGCCGGAGCGCATAAGTTCCCCAGCTTCTCTCATCGTCAGAAAATACAACCTGTCCTTATCGGCCATTATGATTCACCCCTTTATCGAATCGAGAATGTGAGCGACTAACCATACCGAGCTGACTATGCACCGGGCCAATCGGGGTGAAACTCCACCACCATCTCCTCCGCACCGTAGTTGATGTCGTGGAGTTGGGTGGCGTAGGCGGCGTAGAGATCGTAGATGGGTTTGAGTTCTTCCAGTTCCTGATCGCTCAGGCCCAGCCCGGCCCGGTCAACCATGAGCCGGAATTCCTCCATCGTAACTTCGCTCTGACCTGGCATGGCATTACCTCCAGCGTTGCGGTTTTCAAGTTACCGTCCAGGCGATAGCCTTGGCTGCAGTTGGTGCTATTATACGCACAAACTTGTCCCATGCCGGATGGCAAATTGCTCGTCAAGGAAATACTACGTGACTACCTACGTGTACATCTCCCTGCAACGCGAAGATCGAATTTCCCTTTACGAATTGGACCCCGACTCAGGTGAGCTTACGCGGCGGACGGAATTTCCGCTGCCGGGCATGCCGGCGCCTATGGCAGTGGACCCGCAGCGCCGCTACCTGTTCGTGGGGCGGCGACAGCCCGGCGACTTCGGACTCACCAGTTACGCCATCAGTCACGAGACCGGACGCCTGAGGGAGTTGGGCGGGGTTCCGCTGGAGGGTGACCCCGTTCATATCTCGGTGGATCGCACCGGAAAATACCTGCTATCGGCCCACTACTATCAGGCACGCGTCGGCGTGCACGGATTCGGTGAGGACGGCGCGCTTGATGCCACCCCCATCGAGTGGCGCGAGACCGGCATCGGGGCACACTACGTCCAGACCGACCCGTCCAATCGCTACGCCTACGTGCCGCACATCGCCGAGGGAGCCCACACCGGCGTGAACGCCATCTTCCAGTTCCGATTCGACCAGTTGACGGGAAAACTCTCTGCCTGCGACCCAGACCGTGTGATCCCTGATGCTCCGGAGGGTCCGCGCCACTTCTGTTTCCACCCGAACCTGGACGTCTTGTATTCCTCCAACGAGCAGGGCTGCAGCGTTACTGCATACCGGTTCGACCGCTCAAGCGGAACTCTCAGCCCATTCCAGACAGTTCCCACGTTGCCCGATGGGTATAGCGAGCGCAACTCCTGCTCTCAGATCCAGATAACGCCTTCGGGGAGTTTCCTATACGCGCCCAACCGGGGTCACAACAGCATCGCCGGCTTCGCTGTTGACGCGTCCGACGGGACGCTGACCCCCTTGGGGCAGACGCCGACCGAGGACACTCCAAGGGCGTTCAGCCTGGATCCGACCGGTAACTACCTTTATGCCTCCGGCCTGGAATCGGCGCGGCTGGCGAGCTACCGGGTCAACGTCGACACCGGGGCGCTGGAGCCGCTGGAGATTTACCCCATCGGCCAGGGACCCATGTGGGTGCTGATGGTGGACGTGTAACGGGCATTTGATGGCGGAGTGCGAAGAGAGCGCCGAGGAAGATAGAATCCTCGGCGCTTTTGGGGTCCTCGCGGATGATACGAGGTCGTTTACGAGACCATCCACCACGGGTCCTCGAGCAGAGCCTTGACCGTCCGCAGGAACTCAGCGGCGGGAGCGCCCGTCGATGACTCGGTGATCAAAAGTGAGGCTCAGGTACATCGTCTCACCCTTCGCTATCTCGCCGTTGGCGATTACCGGCTTCTCCACCACTCGGCCCACGCCGAGGATGCCCACTTGTGGCGGATTGATGATGGGCGTGAAGCCGTCGACTTCGTTGGCCCCCAAGTTGGTGATTGTGAAAGTCCCGCCAGTGATTTCCTCTGGACGGGTCCGCCCCTCGCGCGTGCGGGCAGCCAGATCGCGGTTCTCGGCGGCCAACTGCGCCAGCGACTTCTCGTCGGCGCCTCGAATTACCGGCGTGACCAGCCCTTCCTCAAGGGCTACGGCCAGCCCGATGTTGACCTCAGACAACATCTGCACCTGCGCTTCGCCATCTGCCGAGGTGGTTTCGATGGCGTTCATACGGGGGTGCCGCTTCAGTGCTTCTGCGGTGGCCTTCACGACCAACGGCAGCGGCCCGATGCCTCCTCCCGCCTCCTCCGCGTGATGCCGCGACAACCCCCGCCGCAGCTGCATTGCCTCAGTTACTAAGGCTTCAGTAGTCAATGTCACCTGGGCCGTGCTCTGGATACTTTGCAGCATCCTGGTCGCCACTGCGCCGCGAATGCCGGTAAACGGGACTACGCCGTCCGCCGACGGCTCGGGAGCGGATGCCGAATCAGGAGCGGACTTGGCCTTGATCGCCGCCTCGACGTCCTCGATCAGGATACGGCCCTGCGGCCCGCTGCCAGTGATCGTGGCGAGATCGATGTCGTTTTCCCGTGCCAGTCTGCGCGCGGCCGGCACCACCGGTACTCGTCCAGCAGCAGCCTCCGCGCCGTCAGTGGCTGGTGCCTGCAGTGCAGCTTCAACGTCGGTCAGCAGGATGCGTCTGTTGGGGCCGCTGCCGCGTACTTGGGCGAGGTTAACGCCGCGTTCGCGGGCAAGTCGCCGGGCCGCTGGGACCACCTGTATGTCTACGCCGTTGGTGGCAGGGGCAGCCTGTGTCGCCAGAGCAGCTAGTGGTGCGCTGGCAGGGGCAGCAGGTGCGGCGGACGCTGCGATCTCCTCGCCCGGCTCGGCGATAACACACAGCACGCCTCGGATGGGCACAATTTGGCCTTCCTGGGCTACGATGCGACTGAGGATGCCCGACGCGGTGGATTCCAGTTCGGTCTGCAGCTTGGCCGTCTCCACCTCGACGATAGGCTCGCCCTCTGCCACGGTATCGCCCTCCTGCTTAAGCCAGCGGACGATGGTGCCGTCCTGCATCTCCATACCCCACTGCGGCAGCACGATCTCCGACGCCATAACTTCAACTCCTCTTCGAGGTGAGACCGCCAGGATGTTCCACCTGTCGGTACTGTGCAGGGGCGCACGGCCGTGCGCCCCTGCTGGCTAGAGACAAACCAAAATTTTCACCTGAACCCCGAAACTATTGCAGTGTCACTCTTACGGCCTCAGCGATGGACTCGTCGGTGGGGTAGCAGAGCGGCTCCAGCGCCGGGCTGAAGGGGATGTGAACGTTGATGGTGCCCAGCCGCTGTATCGGGGCCTGCAGGTCCCAGAATCCCTCCATCGCCACGATGGCAGCGATCTCGCTGGCGGCGCTGCAGGTCTTGTGGGCCATGTCCACCACTACCAGGCGGCCCGTCTTGGCCACCGAGTTGAGGATCGCTGCCTTGTCCAGCGGCACCAGCGTGCGCGGGTCAATTACCTCGGCGGAAATGCCTTCCGACGCCAGTGCATCGGCGGCGGCCAGCGCCCTTGGCACCATGCCGCCTATGGCGACGATGGTGGCGTCGGTTCCTGCCCTCTTAGTGTCTGCCACGCCCAAGGGGATGGTGTAGTCCTCTTCGGGAACTTCGGCCCGCGCGCCAAGGATGGTGCGGTCCTCCCAGAAAATGACCGGGTCGTCGGTGCGGATGGCCTGCTTGAGCAGCCCCTTGCCGTCATAGGCGTTGCTGGCGAAAACTATCTTGAAGCCTGGGATGTTCATAAACAGTGGGTGCGAGCGGTCGGAGTGGTGGGCCGCCATGCTGCCGCCGTAGTACATGGCGGCGCGATACACGATGGGCAGGTTGACCTGTCCGCCGAACATGTAACGCATCTTGGCCGCCTGGCTGACCAACTGGTCCATACCCACCCACATGAAGCTGGACAGGCTCTCGACGATGGGGCGCATCCCCACCGCCGCTGCGCCAACGGCGGCGCCGAAGAAGGCATTTTCCGACAGCGGGCAGTCGCGGACGCGGTCGCCCCCGAACTCGGTGAACAGCCCGGCGGACGCGCCGTAGACGCCCTTCTGGATGTCCTCGCCCATGATGAAGACGCGCTCGTCCAGGCGCATCTCTTCCAGCATCGCCTCGTTGATCGCCTGGGTGAAGGTGATGTTGCGGGTCTGCGTCGCAGTGGCCATGACCTGCCTCCTGATGGATTAAGCGGATTCCGTAGGAGCGCACGGTTGTGCGCCCCGCAATTGACTGAATTAGTGCTCCGCTACTCCAGCGGGATGGGTTCGGCGTACATGTCCTCCCAGACCTCGGAGGGGTCGGGGTAGGGGCTCTCGCGGGCAAAGGTTACGGCCTCTTCGATTTCGGCCTTGACCTGCTCTTCCATTGCGTCCAGTTCGTCTGTTGTGGCGATGGCCTGCTCAATGAGCATGGCGCGGTGAATGTCCAGCGGGTCGCGCAGCTTCCACTGCTCGACCTCGTCGTCGTCGCGGTAGGAGTTGCGCACGATGCGGCCCAGCCCCAGCGAGTGGTCGTAGTAGCGGTAGGTGCGGCCCTCGACCAGGGTCGGCCCCTGGCCGGAACGAGCCCTCTCCACCGCCGCAGTTACCGCCTCGTGCATCGCCAGCGCGTCCTGCCCGTCCACCAGCACCCCGGGGATGGCGTATGCGGCGGCGCGGTCGGATATGTTAGCCACCGCGACCATCTCCTTAAAGCTGCTGGTAACGGCGTACTGGTTGTTCTCGCACAGGAATATCACCGGCAGCTTCCACACGGCGGCCAGGTTGATGGACTCGTGGAACGCGCCCTCGTTGCTGGCACCGTCGCCGAAGAAGCAGACGGCCACCCGGTCGTTGCCCTGCAGGCGGCTGCCCAGCGCGGCGCCGACGGCCACGGGGATGGAAGACCCCAGGATGCCTGACTCGCCCAGGATTCCGATGCTGAAGTCTGCCAGGTGCATCGATCCGCCCTTGCCCTTGCAGATACCGGTCTTCTTTCCCAGCAGTTCCGCCATTGCCGTCTTTACGTTGCCGCCCTTGGCGATGGGGTGTCCGTGGGAGCGGTGATTCCCCGTCATCCAGTCGTCGTCCCGCAGGGCCATGCAGGCGCCGACGGCCACGGCTTCCTCGCCGATGTATGAGTGGGCCGCCCCTACGATTTCGCCGCGCTCCACCAGGTTGATGACCGCCTCTTCAAAGTGCCTGATGCGAAGCATTCGCCGCATCATTTCCATTAGTGCTGTTTTGTCCAGCATCACCGTGCCTCCTTGAGACTTATCGAAAGAATTGCCGGAATAATACCAGAATTCCGCAACTGCGGGACCACGCCAGTTAATGGTTGTCAGAATTGAGCGCCTATCCGGATATATCGGTTGAATCTCTTTGGCGAATCTTGCGATTACAGCCTATAATCCAGCAACCAGTCAACGAGAGCCAATTGTGGAGGTAGTGATATGCCCATATTGCGACGGGCGGATGCGGAAAGCAGCGAGGGTTACCCCGGTATTCCCCGGGCCACTCTCGTGGGTGCGGAACACGGGGCACAATCGCTGTGGGTCGGCCATTTGGAGATCAGCCCTGGCGCCGCGGTCAGCACGCACATACACCCGGATACCGAGGAAGCCATGGTCATCGTGGAGGGTGAGCTGGAGGCCATCCTGGGCGACGAGGTGGTAACCCTCGGCCCCGGCGACACGGTGCTGGCTCCCGCCGGAATCAAGCACGGGTTCGTCAACCGCTCAAGCGGGAAGGCGGCTCTCCTGGCAGTATTCCCCAAGACGGAGTTCGAGCGGGTACTCGTGGAATAGATTCATAATCCGTAATCACGAAGCAGGATATTGACTATTGTCAATGTAGTTTGAGATTTGGTAAACTCGGAACACTGACCTAAAGGTCCATTGCCCGAGCTCCAACCACGAATCCGATTTTTGGCCGGAGGCGATATATGGTCATCACAAACGTCTCGGATGATATTTTCAGCCCCGCGGCGATCAACGACCCTTATACCTACTACGGTAGATTGAGGGACGAAGACCCCGTTCACTGGAACGAACTCTACGAGTTGTGGATAGTTACTCGCCATGACGATCTGGTGTGGCTGACCCGCAACCACGAGAAGTTCTCCAGCGCAACCTTCCTCAACGACCCGCGACCGGCCTACCCGGCCATTTACGAGTCCGACGAGGAAATCTACCGGATGGCGTGCGAATATCAGGGGATGATGTTCATCCAGCACGACCGCCCGGCCCACCTAGACATGCGCAAGGTGGTGCATCAGTTCTTCACTCCCAAGTCCATGGAGGAGTGGCGTCCCCTGGTTATCTCCGCCACCAACCACCTGCTGGACGATGCGGAGCAGAAGGGCAGCGTGGATCTGATGCGCGATCTGGCAGTGCCGCTGCCCCTGCTCGTAATAGCGGAAATGATGGGTGTTCCCGAAGCCGACCGCCCCTACATCCGCGTCCTTGCCGAGAAGCTGCTGTACAACAACCGTGGCGAGCCGGACCGCTACCGCACGCTATGGAAGGCGTGAACGGATGTTCGAGTACTGCGATCCGTTGCTTGACGAGCGCAAGGAAAACCCTGGTGATGACTTCATATCGGTGCTCGCCAGCGGCGAGAAGAATGGCGTCTTCACCCGTGCGCACACGCTGTCCAACACGGCCCTGCTGCTGATCGCCGGTCACGAGACCACCATCAACCTGATCTGCAACGGGACCAAGTCTTTCATGAACAACCGGGACCAGTGGGACCTGTTCCGGCAGGACACCGAGGGCATGATGGTTCGCGCCTGCGAGGAGGCGCTACGCTATGATCCCCCCGTCCTGACCCTGCCCCGCCTGGCCAGTGAAGACGTGGAACTCCGCGGCAAGCACATCAAGGAGAAGGACCGCGTCCGCTGGGTCATCCCGTCGGCCAACCGGGACCCCAACAAGTTTGACCAGGCCGACCAAATGGACATCACCCGCTGGCCCAACCCGCACGTTGCGTTTGGCGCCGGCGTACACCACTGCCTCGGATCCACCATCGCCCGCGTGGAAGGCCAGGAGGTCTTCCGGGCCCTGGCCGACCGCTACCCCAACATGGAGATGGTGCCGCACGAGTCCGAGTACCGTCCCACCATGGCCCTCCGCTCCATGATGGAACTGCCGATGAACTTCAACGTATAGTTCGCGCTACGTCGATAGTCGACTAATGGGGCGGGTGAACAACCCGCCCCATTCTTTTTTGGAATCTGGAGTCCGGTCCAGCCGACAGCAGCTACTCCTGCAGGTCGTGGTAGGCCGTCAGGGCGGCGGTGATGCCGTCGCCAACGGCTGCGCCCAGCTGCCGGGTGGAGTCAGCGCGGGCGTCGCCGCAGGCGTAGAGGCCTGGGACGCCGGTCCGCATGTGAATGTCGGTGTAGACGTGGCCCAGCGCGTCCATTTCCACCAGACCCTTCAGGTACTCGGTGTTTGGGTGGAAGCCCACGTAAATGAAGGCCGCGGCCGTGTTGTAGTCGTAAATTTCCTCGGTCTTCAGGTTCTTGACCCGCGCCGCTTCCAAGGCCTCGTTGCCCACGAACTCCTCGACCACGTGGCTCCAGAGGAACTTGACCTTGTCGTTGTTGAACGCCCGCTCCTGCAGCACCTTGGTGGCCCGAAGTTCATCGCGGCGGTGGATGTAGGTGACGGAGTTAACGATGCCGGTCAGGTAGTGGCCCTCGTCCATGGCCGCATCGCCTCCGCCAACAACGACCACATCCTGGCCGCGGAAGAAGTTGCCGTCGCAGACCGCGCAGTAGGACACGCCTCTCCCGGAGAACTCGTCCTCGCCCGATGCTCCCAGCTTGTTGTGCGAGCCGCCGGTGGCGATGATCAGGCTCTTGGCGGTGAGGGTGCGGTCGTCGGTATGCACTACCTTTGACCGGCTCGTCGGCCTTTTCGATACCCTGCACTTCGGCGTAATCGATCTCGGCTCCGAACCGCGTGGTCTGCTGCTCCATCATCATCGCCAGTTCCTGGCCCTTCACGCCCTCGGGGGAAGCCGGGGTAGTTCTCGATCTCGTCGGTGATCAGGAGCTGTCCGCCGGGGCCCAGCTGCTCGATAATCAACGTCTTAAGCATGGCCCGGGTGGTGTAGAGACCGGCTGCAAGACCCGCGGCGCCGGCCCCCAGGATAATTGTGTCGTAGTCTGTCGCGGATGTCGTCATGGCGGTTCGCCTTCCTATGCTTTTGATTGGTCTGTCCTGGTATATCGCCCTGTTCGTGGCGCTTAGGCCTATGCCATCCAGTCTGCTAGCCTGGGAGCACTCCCTCCGCCTGCGCGGCTTCCCTGAGGTAGGCTACCGTCCGGGCCAACCCTTCGGCCAAGCTGGTCTTCGGGACCCACCCCAGTTCCTCCTCGGCCCTGGAGCAGTCGAGGCTGATCCGGTAAACGTCGCCCGCCCTGGCCGGCCCGTGTTCTGCATCCCAGCGGAAGCCCACGATCTCCTTCAGCATTTCGTAGAGACGGTTCACGCTGGTCAACTCGCCGGTGGCCACGTTCAGTGACCTGCGGTGGCCCCTGTGGATGGCGGCAATGTTGGCCTCGACGATATCGTCGACGCATACGAAGTCCCGGGTCTGGTTGCCGTCGCCGAAGATGCGGGGCCGCTTGCCGCTCAGGATGGCCGAAATGAAAATGGCGATCACGCCTGCCTCGCCGAACGGGTCCTGGCGAGGGCCGTACACGTTTCCGTAGCGCAGGGTCGTATAGTTCAGGCGGTATTGGCGGGAGTAGAAATCCAGGTACTGCTCACCAATGTACTTGGACATCCCGTAGGGCGAGATGGGGAGAACCGGGGCGTCATCGGGGCAGGGAACCACCTCGGGCTCACCGTAGAGGGCGCCGCCGGTCGAGGAGTAGATGATCTTCTCGACACCGGCTCGGCGCGACGCTTCCAGCAGCCGCAGGGTGCCCTGCACGTTGACCTCGTTGTCGAGGATGGGGTCCTGACTGATCGGGGAACGCTTGACTGGGCCGCCAGGTGGAAGACGAGGTCCGGCCTTTCCTTGTTCAGTACATCAGGAAAGGTGGGCTGGGTGATGCTCATGTGGTGGAAGGTGGCATCGTGGTTGAGATTCTTCAGCTTGCCGGTGCTGAGATCGTCAACGATGATCACCCGATAGTTCTCTTCCACCAGTCGGTCAACCAGGTGGGAACCAATAAATCCGGCTCCCCCGGTTACCATCGCCGACCTGCGGTAGGCCATTCAACCCGCTCCTGGGCTTGATGCTGCGGCGAATGAGGGACGCCCGAGGGCTGTTACCTCTTGCCCGTTGAAAGACCTCCGGTGTAGTACCGGAGATCAACAATTCCATGATACTCCGCTACGTGTTTTTGTACAACGGACTGGCTTCCAGACAGCAGGGTTATCGCGTCTTATTACTCAGCACACAAAACTGGTCTGAACGGCGGTGGATATGGGAGTGGCAGTGCCTCCTTCGGTTCCGGGTGCGAGGGTAGACGAGGGTTTGGATTCCCGCCTGCGCGGGAATGACGACTTATAGGGCCTCCGGCGTTTAAGACGCGATTGCCTTGCTTCCAGACAGCAGGGATATCGCATTTGGGTGGTCGGATTCCGTGGCTACACAAGAAAACTATCGCGGATGTACAAAAAGGGAAGGCCCGCCAGAGGGCGATGCGTTGCTCCCTTGGGACAGGAATTTCCCACTCCTGTCCCATTTTGTCCCACTCTGTCCCAAATTTACGGTCCTCGTATCTGGATTTCTCCCAAATTGCCAGAAAATCGCGATTCCCGCCCCATTCTGTCCCACCCACCCTTTCCGTCCTGTTTTCGGGCGACCTGACGGCCCTGCCGCAGGCAGAGAACAGGCAGGGGAACAGTGAGCGGAAGGCATACGGACTATATGGTACGGAGGCGCCATGAGGCTTGGCAAGTGGCGACTGTCATCAAAATATCCAGATGCGATTGCCCCGGCTAAAATAGTTACCATAATGTTTTGTATAGCGTTCCACCCCTGATTTCAGCTATGGAGTGGCCAAATAGCCTGTGAATTGTAAAAAATTGGGACATAAAGAGTGAACATATCAATACAGGGGCAGTGTTATGTTTTCCGAGTGATTTCATAGAGCCAAGGGTCTGCGGGCATTGCCCGCGCGCTCCCGTCCGGGTCCCAGGGCTACCTTGGACCTTCGGGCGGGCAGCCTGCTTACCGGATTGTTCCGGTTCTGATGTAGTGAGTGTGTGGAGGGGACATGTTCCACCGGGTACCTTCTTTCTACTTTATTGCAGTGGCCACCACTGCGCTCATCTTCCTCCTGGCGGCGCTGTTCGCCTCGTCCCTCTCCTCCCCAGGCACCGCGCATGCCTCGCACCCCGATCTGCCTGAGGTCAGCATTGCAAGCATCACGCCGGAGGTCGGCGAGGAAGGCGGGTACTTGAGGGTCACCCTACGGCTGAGCAGGGCCCTCACGGTAGACGAGAAATTTTGCTATCCCGGTAGAGGAGCTAATGAAGATCCCAATGACGAGATGTGCATCCAGGGAGGAATCATCGCTTGGGATAGCTACAATGACCACCTGTCCAGTAGTAACGACGGTATGGTCAAGTTTGTTTTCGGTGAAGGCAATAGAGACGGAGTGCCTCAAGAAGACGGATCGATTCTGAAGCGCTGGACCGTCAGTATTAGTAATGACAGCTGCATCACGCCTGACCGCACAATTCGAATAGGGGTCAACACTGTGTTTGACGACACAGCTACTTATGGCTACCTCATCGACGAAACGGAACATACCGTTCCTATTGCCGGTAACGACGATGAAAATGGGGTTTTAGTCGCGGACGGAGGCAACTGCCTGCCCGTTGCTGAAGGCGAAACGGAAGATGTTTTTATCAACCGTGCTCCGACGTTCGGCAAGAATCCTATCACCCTTTCCGTCAACGAGAACACCGAATCAGGCGAAGACATCGGGAGCCCCGTAACGGCTAGCGACGAGGAATCCGACGACCTGACTTACTCGCTGACAGGAGCAGACGCGAACCACTTCGACATCGACTCCTCCACCGGCCAGATAATGACTGATGGCGCCCTGGACCACGAGACCAAGGACACCTACCAGCTGTTCGTTTTGGTCACCGACAACAAGGACATCTACGGCGACCCCGATTCGGCAGAAGACGACAGCATCCAGGTCACCATCAGCGTCAAAAACGTAAACGAGCCGCCGGTGTTCGACGCCAACGCACCCACGGCCCTGAATGTCGTGGAGAACACCGCTGCCAACGTGGACATAGGCGACCCAATCACCGCCACCGACCCGGAAGGCGGCACGGTTTCCTACGCCCTGGACGATGGCGACGGCGCGTCATTCGAAATCGATACCAATACAGGGCAGATCAAGACCAAGGGCGCCCTGGACAGAGAGACCAAGGGCTCCTACACCGTTACCGCCACAGCCACCGACGATGGAGGCGCCAGCGCCACCCGCGATGTGACCATCACCGTCACTGAGGCGAACGATCCTCCTGTGTTCACCGACGATAACGGGGATGTCCAGACCAGTGTCACCCGTGAGGTCGCCGAGAACACCCCTGCGGACCAGCCCGTCGGCGACCCCGTGGCGGCGATCGACGAGGAAAACGACACGCTGACCTATTCGCTGGGGGGCACGGACGCCGCGTCATTTGACTTTGAGACGACCACCGGCCAGATCAAGACCAAATCCGGAGTCGACCTGGACTACGAGGGCGGCACCACGAGCTACAGCGTCACGGTGTCGGTCACCGACGGCAAGGATATCAACGGCAATGCCGAGGGCACGCCGACGGAGGACGCCACCATTGAGGTGACCATCGAAGTCACCGACGTGAACGAGCCGCCTGCCTTCGCCGATGACCCGCCGGCTACGCAGACAGTGGCGGAGAACACCGCGGCGGATACGAACATTGGCAGCGCCTACACCGCCACCGACCCGGAAAATGACGCTCTGACCTACACTCTGGACAGCGGCAGCGCAGACACGTTCGCGATTGATGCCAACGGCCAGATCAAGACCAAGGCCGATCTCAACTACGAGGCTGATTCCAGCTATACCGTCATCGTCCAGGTCACCGACAGCAAGGACGACAACGGCGTCGCAGAAGGCACACCGACAGTCGACGACACGCACACTGTGACCATCACCGTCACTGACCAGGACGATGACGGAACAATCACATTCTCGTCGGACACGCCCGCGGCCCGGGACGACTCTTACGGCAACTCTCGAGGATGACGACGGCGTCAAGGCTACCCCTGTCGTCGCCTGGTTGTGGGAGAGCTCGACTGACCAGAACAACTGGACCACCGTCAACGGTGCCGACACCGACAGCCTCACTCTCGGTACGGGAGACGTGGGGAACTATTATCGGGTAACTGCCACCTACGATGACGAACTTGCGGGGGGCAAGACCGCGGTTGGTGAAACGACCAACCCAGTAGTGACTGCCCCGCCCACGAACCAGAATCCCGAGTTTGCCGATGCCACGGCCACCCGCGAGGTCGCCGAGAACACCCCTGCCGGCCAGAACATCGGGGCGCCGATTACAGCCACTCACGCCGACGGGCAAGGGCACCCTGGTCTACTCGCTGGACACAACCGGGGCGGATACATTCGACATCCACTCATCGACCGGACAACTGAAGACTAAGGCCGACCTGGACTACGAGAGCGGATCGACCACGTATCACGTCACCGTATCGGTCAGCGACAGCCTGGACGACTACAGTCATGCGGACACGGTGGAGGACAGCAGCATTGACGTGACCATCACAGTCACCGACGTCAACGAGCCGCCGCAGTTCGCCGACGGCGCAGAAACCGCCCTGGAGGTCAGCGAGGACACCACCATTGGCGAGGATATAGGAGAGTACGAGGCCTTCGACCCGGACGCCGGCGACACAGTGGCCTACTCAGTGAGCGGCACAGATGCAGGACTGTTCCAGGTGGATTCCTATGGTCAACTGCAGGTCGCCGACACTCTGGATCACGAGAGCAAGCCCACCATTACTGTCATCATCCAGGTGACCGACAGCAAGGACATAGCAGGTAACACCGAGACCAACCCGGTGATCGACGACACGCACACCGTAACTATCACCGTAACCAACGTCTTCGAGGACCCTCGGTTCAACGACGACAACGGGACAGGCGACACCACCCGCACCATCCCCGAAAACACCGTGGCGGGCCAACCCGTTGGCCTTCCGGTGTCGGCGACCGACGACGAAGGCGACACTCTGACCTACGAACTGGGAGGCACAGACGCCGGCGCCTTCGATTTTGACACCGCCACGGGGCAAATCAAGACCAAGGACGAGTTGGACCACGAATACATAGACACCTACTTGGTCACCGTGTTGGTAACGGATGGCAAGGACGATCAAGGGGCCGTCGAGGATCCTCCACAGGAGGACACATTTATCTATGTCGACATCGAGGTTGCCGACGTAAACGAGAAACCCACGTTTGACGCAACTCCGCCCATTGATTATCAGATCGCCGAAAACACGGCGGTGGGCACCGCAATCGACGCTGCCCTCACTGCCACCGACCCGGACCCTGCAGATACGCTGACCTACACTTTGGACAGCGATAGCGCAGCTATGTTTGAGATTGACACTTTGGGGCAGATCAAGACCAAGGCAGCCCTGGATCACGAGACCACTGAAATCTACAACGTCACCGTCTCCGTCCGCGACAGCAGGGATGACGCTGGCGATCCGGACACTGCGGACGACGATACCATCGACGTCACCATCACCGTTACTGACGAGGATGATCTTGGAACGATATCGCTGTCATCGGAACAGCCGTCTGCGGGCACCGAATTGATCGCAACTCTTGACGACGACGACGGTACCCCAACCGATGTAGTCTGGAAGTGGGAAAGCTCCACGGATAAGACTTCCTGGACCGTAATTGATGGTGCTACCGCGAACTCCTACATTCCTCAGTCGGACGATGTGGAGGACTACCTCCGCGTCACTGCGACTTACACCGACGGCCTGGGACCCAACAAAACCGCCGAGGCTATTCCAACCAGCGCAGTACTGCCTACGGAGCCTACCAACGATCTACCCACCTTTGCCGAAGACGCAGTGACGACACTGTCCGTCTTAGAAAATACTCCTGCCGGAGAAAACATCGGCGACCCATTTACGGCCACCGACCTCGATGACAATACACTCACCTACGTCCTAGGTGGCACAGATGCTGCATCGTTCGCTATCGTTGATACCACCGGGCAGATTCAGACCGAGGAGGTACTGGACTACGAAAACGCGAACAGTAAGACAAGCTACAGCGTCACCTTGTCAGTCCACGACGGCAAGGACCCCTTTGGTAACGCCAATGAGGTTGCAGACGCTACACTGGATGTCACCATCGACGTAACTGACATGGTGGTCCCGGAAATCCCCGCCCAACCGACGGTCGAGGCAACACCCGGAGGGGACGCCGGCCTGACCGTTACCTGGACGGCCGTTGCCGACACTGAAACTGCGCCCGTCGACGGGTATGACGTGCAGTATCGCGTTAAGGACACTACGGATACGGACCCCTGGCTGACTGCCGACGTAACTGTCACTGGCGCAACCGCCACTATCACCGGCTTGGAATATAGTACCACCTATGAGGTGGAGGTCCGTTCAAAGAACAGCGAGGGAGAAAGCGGCTGGTCTCTCACCGGCGAGGGCGGCATCCCTGCCAGGCTGGACGTGGTTTTCTCGCCCGCAAGCCGGACGGTCAATGAAGGCAGCAGCGCCACCTTCACGGTCACCGTCGATCCGGCCGCCGACCGCGCCTTGTCCATTCCCATCTCCGTGACGCGGGGTAGTGCTGAGTCCGGCGACTACTCGGTGAGCGGTACGCCATTAACATTTGCATCGGGCGATACGTCCAAGACCTTCACAATTTCGACCACCAATGACTCCGACCGCGACGACGAGACTGTCAACATCCGGTTTGGTTCGTTGCCTCCCGCCGTCGGAACGGGCTCGCAGTCAACCGCTTCACTGACCATCAACGACACTACGCCCGCTCCTCGCACCCCGGCCAACACCGGAGGTGGTGGCGGTGGCGGCGGTGGTGGTGGTGGTAGTAAGGGAGGCAGCTCCGGCGGCGGCGGCGGTGGCGGCGGAGGCGGATTCAGCAACTACCAACGCAGCAGCTCGCCGGTGTACGTTCCTCCGCCGTCCAACAATGCGCCTGTCTTCACGGAGGGAGCCAGCACCCACCGCTCGGTGGCGGAGAATACCGGCTCGTCAGTCACCATCGGCTCCCCGGTCTCTGCCACGGACGCGGACAATGACACGCTGACTTATCATCTGGGTGGCTTGGACGGTGCGTCCTTCAGCGTCAATCCCAACTCCGGTCACCTGTTGACCAGTTCTGTGCTGGACTTTGAATTGCAGTCATCGTACAGCGTATACCTGCTGGTTTACGACGGAGAGGGAGGTTCTGACAGGATTGATGTCACCATTTTTGTGATCGACGTGGACGAGACTCCCGCCCAGGTTGCGCTCGCCCAGGTTGAGGTCCCGACGCCGGAGCCGACTCCGGTGCCGCCGCCTACGGAGGTGCCGACTCCCGAGCCAACAGAGGAGCCGACGCCGACGCCACTGCCATCGCCGACTGCTGTCCCCACGCCCACGGCCGTTCCGACGGCGGAGCCCACGCCGACAATGGCTCCTACTCCCACGGCTGTGCCGCCCGTAGGCGAGCTTCCGGGGGTGCAACACCAGCAGAAGGTCGTGCCGCCAGAGATCGTGGATCTTGGTAATTCAACCCAGCCTAGCGTCGGGCAGACGACCATGACCCTGATCCCGGAGGATCTCAGGAAGTTCCGTATCTGGCCCATAATTCTGCTGGTCCTCGGCACGGCAATGGAGCTTATGGCCCTGGGTCTGTTCCTGAAGCAGCGTGAGATCGACAAGCGGAAGATCTGGGCATCCTGCTAGTACTACAACGACGAGTTGTCTGGTAGGATGGTTGGACAGATGATGTTGGGTGGTTTTGGTGGAAATGGCGGGAGCTTCGGCGGGTCTACGACAGCCTTCAAGAAATTCCAGGCCTTCTTTGCGCCCACCACAAGCCCAGATATATATGGAAAAACGGAAAGGAGGGATGAAGGCGAAGAACGGGGAGCAAAAGAAAAGCAGGAGAACAATAGGATAGTGGCCGAAGGATAGAGCAGAAAAAAAGGGACAGAAACAGGTCCTTTCTTGCCGCAATCATGGCGGGAGCACAGCGGAATTACCCATCAGTTCAGTGCGCTGCTCGTTGCAAGACCAGGCGCGGCTCAACGCCGAGAATCTTCTCGAATCGGTGGGCATCTCAGCCCGGGCGATGCAGCGCTTCTCACCGAGGCCCGGTGGTCCGATGAGACATCTAGGGCGGTTGCAGGAATACCTTGGCCCCCAGCTGGACACCCGATGCGGTGTGGGTATGTCGATGGCAGCGCGGTGGCTACGGACTTTTGATTTTTTTTTGTTTATTATCCCTTTAGGAGATTATTCTACAATGAGAGATTTTCGGTAATATTCAGAGACTTGTGGGATAAATGCCACTGAATATAAGTCAAATTCAGAGTAAGGTTAAATTGATTACTCTAACGTCGAAACTAGCAAGTACTTAGTAGAGTGTGCATAGTAAGGAAACAAAGAAGCGGACTGTGTAAGGGTAGCAAACTATGGTGGGGTTTACATGTAAGTTTCTATTTTGCTGAGATAGACTTTTGACGGCGAAGTCCGTGTAGCAGAAAATAGAGCCTTCCGTGGCGAATTGGTGATGGGGATTCATTTAAGTGGCATTATGGAATGGAGTTAGTAGTGGATAAGTAGAGGAGCGAACGAGGATAAGTACCCTTGTATGGTAGGCCGAACTGTTAGATATAAGATACGATATTAGGATGAGGGTAAGTTATGTATTATTCAGAAAGGGAGTTAAACAAAAAGAAAAAGGGAGGAGAAGAGGTAAAGCGAAGGGAGAAAGGAAAGAAACTTAGCAGGTAAAATAAAAATAAAGTCCCCTGATATCACTGAGCATTCGGAGTACGGCTAAGATTGAACGGGGGTTTAGCGGCACTAGTTTTGTACGAATAGTGGGATCTGCAAGAGCCAGATTCAGAATAAGGTGATGAGGGTTCGCCGAGTAAAGAGAGGATGATAGAGGATTTGAGAGTGAAGGACGCAAAACACTACGTTGCGAAAGTTTAAGGGCGTAGTTGGATTTGGCGGGTAACAATGGTCTGGGTCCAGGTGTGGTTCTGAAGGTTAGAACGAAGGGGGAAATGGTTAGAGGAGGGCGTCGTAGTAATAGTGTACGGAGAAAATTTCTAAGTATACCTTTGAAAAATAAATGTTGTGATATGATTTGTTAAACAAATGATGGGTACGATTGAGGGTAACTCTTTTTTATTAGTATGAGAACAAACCACCCCCCATGGAAGGCGGCGGCTAACCATTGTAGTGGGTAATTACACCACCGAGTCATAACAGAAGTAATCTGAGAATAAAAAAAGACTCAATATGCGAACACCGAGGAGTTTAGATAATTGCAGATATAATAGTATTAACTTAGATTCGGATGTTATAAGGTAGGAAGAAAGGGCGGTGGGGAATATTGTAAATGAGGAATAGCGGAGGACTGAAATATTTACGGGATCTAAAGGTGGGGGTATCGGACTGTGCGGACGCTTCCGGATAGCT